>VXBZ01006754.1:45399-86692 GCA_013399135.1 Heliornis fulica
ATATATAATTTATCAGGAGGGACCTGCACAAACTTTGCCAAAATGAATCTACACTGTATTTTCCCAACCTGAGCTGAATGTGGTCTGTAATTTACTCATAGTGCGTATTCCTTTCATTAGCTGTAGCATAAAAAGATTTTTGCACTAGGCTTGTCTTGCTGATCTGTAATAGGTGTAGGTTATGATGAATAGGAAATGGATTCTGGTTTTCAGGAGCATGCCTACTGCATTTCTTAACCCTCTATTCCATTCCCTCCAACCATATTATATTCTCCATTTTTTTCTCTATTCTTTTTTTCTCAAACAAGTTGTAATTGGCTAAGAGATCCATTAAATCACTTTCTTTTTGCATGTATGACTCTTCAAACTGACAACAGTGAAAGAGGCTTATTACAAAAAGAAAAACATATTTTCCTTTTTTTTTGGGGGGGGTGTAATTTAGCATCTTTTACATTAGATTTCTCATTAAAAAATCATATTGGACAGGCCACACTTCAAGAAAATTTAATTTTGTACATGATACCATATTCAATGTGCTAGTAAAGAGAGTATACAAAACACCTTACTTGGATTTAAGAGAATTTATGTGCATGCTGGGAGATAAGTGACTCGGTAAATGCATATTACAGGATAAATTGTTCAAGTGTAAAGGGAATTCATCTGGATGTTAGTAATAGAAAGTATTAAGTTTGTGCTAGAAATGTCAGGAGGGTCCAAGGCTTTTTATGAGAAGATAAGATTTGTGTGCCAGTATCTTCTTTCAGCCTCAGAAAGAGTTAACTGTAAACTCTGACATCTTAAAATTTATTTAAATACAACAGTGAGAGGTTTGATGATGCTCTGTTCCAAGGAATGAGGTTATCCATTTGAATTCTTCTATATTGTTCATTATTTATTTTTTGCACTGTTTACCTGTGCTGAACAATGTAAAGGTTAGCCAATACGGTGAAGACAATTTCTGGTGTACTTATAAGACCAGTTTCTAATCAGTTCGCTCAGCCAGTGTAGATGGTGTTCCTCAAAACATGTAGTACACTCTTCATTCCATATAGTGCTGAAAAGCACCATGTAGCTTAAATTATGCAGTGTCAAAACACTCCACAATTTATGTGATGTTTTAGTGATTTGACAACTGCAATTCCAAATGTTAATGAAGCACCACGAACACTTTCTCCAGCAGTAGTATTTGAAAAATTGCAAAAAGTGGTTTTGCTCTGTGGAAAGGATGAAGATGCTTAAAAATCATGGAAAAAACCAGTGAAGCTATTTCTAGTTAAGGTAGTACTTCAGATTTTATGAATTCTTTTAAAAAAATATTTATTTGGTCTTTTTTATTTTTTTTTTTTTTTAAGAAGTGCCTATGGGAAGAGGTGTCAGTTATATTTTAAGAATAACAGTCATATTTTGTAGGAAGTAAACCAAAACAACTTGATAATTATGTGTTCTGTATTTTTCCACACACCTTATATTCAGGTATATGGAAGTATACCAATTTCAATCTCCAGTATCAAGCATCCTTCTGTAAAAAAATCAGTCTGCTTGGAACACATTCCAAAAGTAATTATAGGAACCTTGTATGTCATTATCTTTCACTATATCATTTTTTTACATCAGACCCTGCAGCTCAAAAACACCAGAACTTTTACAAATTTCCATTTTTTTCCACTATAAATAAAACTGTTGTGCTTTTTGTAATTTTAAATCTATTGGTCTGACGAAGCATATTATTGAATCAGTTACATGAGTTAGTCTTCTCCTAATTACTTTGTGAATATTTGTTTCTGGGAATGTATTTGTTTTACAGTAGTAACCACTATTACTGGGAGCAACTAGTAAACACCATACTCTTGAGTTCCTTGACACATAATAGTATTTATGAGGCATGTTCCAGATGTCTATGTACAGTGCATTAGACTTCATTTAGACTTTCAATTTCTGAATCCCAATTATGTTCTCTTTGACAAGGTATAATGATAAACTGATCATTTTTTCTTCAAAAATGTTTACGTTATATGTAGGGATAGTGGCTCCATCCTATGGTGGAAGAGAAACCTGCATCAAATCAACTAGGTAGTTGCTATAGTGATAAATATAATGTAATATTCTCCTCCTGAAGAAAAACGGTCTGATTTGGTAGGTCCTCAACCGGAGGAAGCAAAAATGAAGCAGTAGAAATAGACTGTTTATGGTCCTTACTGTAACCAATGGGTTAGTTTGTTTAACAGAAGCATCAGTAAATGTAAAGAAGTCTGAGAAGGGTGAGCTAGAAGGTGACCGCCTTCAGTGGCAGTTCAGAATTAGAGGAGTTGTGACATTTTAGATCCCAGGCACATAAGCTGTGTAGCTGTCTAATGAAATTAGCAGACCAGAGGAGTACCTACAGTGAATTCTTTAAGTTCCTGGTTTTGTGTTGTAAAGGTAGACTGGATTGCTTGTTGGTTTGTGGGTTTTTGTTTTTTGTTTTCTTCTATAACTGTGATTTACATTTTTCCTTGTTAGAAAGTTTGGTCAAATTAAGGAAATTTTATGTGGTATCACAGCTGCATGTTACATTAGAAATCTAAATAACATGCTTTTTATTCAGAATGATTTCTTAGTGCATTTATTCAGTTGGCTTGCTGTAAATACTGAGGTGCTTTTTACATGTAAATGGTGTCTGTTTAAGCAGCATATGATTCATCAATAGCACAGTTGTGGCTGCTATGAGTTTTTGGCTTTCCTTTTTTTTACTGTTTTGTAAGCATGAGGAATAGAACAATAACCCCTGTGGTACTATAGGTTTTGTGGTTCTGTTAAGGCAATCCTACTAAGAACAAGCATTTGGGCTTTTTGAAAGGAGCCACCAAAACTAAATGTTACTTGAGAAGATCACCTTCTTGTTTTATATATTGTACATGGAAGAGAGCAATATGAAGCCCAGTATTTCTGCTGAATAAATGGTAATAGTACTAGGAAAAAAGACTTCAGAACTCCAAAATTCTTCTCATGATTGTGCAGTTTTGCATTATAAGTGCAAGATCTTTCAGAGAAATAAAAATTGAAGAGGAGATGTTCTCATTGTTCATTATTTCTTTTGTCTGTATAATATAACCTATCAGTATTTCATCATTAAAATGTTCTTATTTTATTTTAAATGACTGATTCTGCGGTCTACCATTTAAATTTGTAGAATTTGTTGAGCAGAAAGAAGGCCTTAGCATGAATTAAAACCAAAATAGTACCATGCAAAATGCAGATAATTTCCATGAAAAATATTCTATTGCTCTCACCTTAACTTGAGGTTCTGTTGTTACTCATTGACTGGACAGTGCTTGTTTGAGAAACATCTTTTCATCATCCTCTTTTGAAATTGCTTTCTGTCTAGAAGACACTGGCTACTATGGTCTCCAGGTCTTTTTGTTTCCTTGTACTGTTTGAGACTGCCAGCAGGGATGATGACAATTAGCTGTGACTGTCACCTCTCCATCAGGACCTACCATATCATCATGTGTTGGCTACTGAACCGTTGGTAGATGATAAATGGTCACTACTGATTTATGTTGGATGCACACAAGTCATCCCTGAGTGAAGGCCTGCTGCGTCTGTTACTGATCCTGTATCATTCAGATTGCTTTCTTTGCTTTTTAAAAATGAAAAATATTTATTTAATCTGTCCAACTGATCTGTTATTTTATTACATTTTCTGAAAGAGTTACTGTGCATGTATTTTTCTCAAACTCTGCAGACAGATGTGACATTTAGAGCAACTGTCTTTATTCAAACTTTTTTCAGTCTAGTTTGTGTGTAGAAATGAAAAATAATGTTTTTATGACATCAAATAGAGAAAGCAAGACACTAAAATTTTGTTTATTTATATAACATATCAGCTGCTCCTTTTTCAGTTGGTTCGTTTTTTGAGTTAAGACCAGTGCTTTGAACTTAATGGCCTCTGCAACATACTACCTGCCAATGTGAGTGCTAGAATGACATTGAGAGTGTCTTACCAGGTGTGTTGTGGTCTGTCCAGATGATGTATTACATAGAAGTGGCATTGACATAAGAAATGTCTTCTAATCACTTTTAGTGTTGCATTCAGCCCTTTAAGGGCGAGGAAACATTTACAATTTTTCAAATAGTTTTGAATTCCAATAACTTCCCTTGGAAGTGTAACCACAGATAATGATGAATAAAATGGGAAGCAGGTAGGGAGGGGGAGCTAGAAATAAATTGATATCTTCCATTAAATATGTGGCAGAGGAGTATTCCACATCTTTCAGCAAGGTTGATAGAAAACACCTATTGAGACCTTTACTGAGGTAGCCTTGATAACACACCCCCCCCACCTTTTTGGTTTTTCTTCTTTATACAATGTATTATATTGTACTTTCCATAGACTATGAAAACAGTGTTGTCAGCATGGAGTAGTGCTCCACTGCTCTGGCTACCTCTGTAAATATGGGCTAGGTGTATCTTTTTTTACTGGGGTCCCATTAATACTTTGCTCTGACATGGTGACTTCATCGAGAAGAAGTAGCAAGTCCTTCACTGTGATGAGTCTTATGAGTGGGTATTTTCCCACTCATTCTTCTCTGCGTATAGCTGGGGATATGAAATCTCAGTTTTAAGATGTTGTTTAGTGCTTTAACCATAAAGCTATTACATAAAAAAACTAAACAAAGAACACAGCTAGTCCAGAATCTGGCATGGAAAATGGTGTGTATTAGAGGGATGCCTTGAGTGTTGTCAGTAGCACAGAAATACTCTTGCATGCTGATCTATGTCCAGAAGTGTCAGATACATCTAGATAGCATTCATTAACCACGGTCTTCCTGCTCTGCATATTCTTTGTTGGTAAATTCAAGCCAGTATGTTTTCATGCTTAGGCTCATATTTGACCAGGTGTGTTGTTCTGCTGTTGGGCTGGGGATTTGTTTAGGTTTTTTGTTGATTTTTTTTTTTTTTTCTCCATTTAAAGGGAAGTTACACTGATTTTTGCACAGATGGCTGGCAAAATTGCTTATTGTAGTTGTTTTGGGAAGTTATCTTTTCATGGACATGCTTTTATGTTAGTCCTTCAAATAGGAAAATCTTATGCATTGACTATTTGAAAATATATGAACCGTATTTAGACAATGTTTTCCAATATTTTTGGTGTAGAGTTTTATTTCAAATGTTTTGTGAATGTTTTTCAATAAATGGACTTTGGCTACAATACAGGAATCACAAGTATAATGGTAGAGGGTTTGACATTCATGTATTCATTATGGATCTTTTTTTGATCTCTGGATGGACAGCTTCTTTGGACACCTTTCTTCCAACACTTGATTACTCTTAGATAACAGGAAAATGTCAAACTCTGGGGTCAGGAATGTAACTGGCTATTTTTTAAAAGACACTCTGTGCTGGAGCATCTTTGGTTCTTTCCTGAGCAGCAGCTAGTTATTCGATAGCATCCATAGTTTTGTGTCTCCTTGTGCTTCTTTAAGTGCCTGTGGCCCAATACAGCAATATGGAAGTTACTTCTCTAGAGCAAAATGTTATTTATTTTGCCAGATGATATGATGCTGTTGGAGAAAACATGAACTATAGAGAAACCTCTAGCTACTGTTTTTTTTTTCTGTGGTTACAATTCCCTCCAAGGCTGTAGGTTGGCATGACTTATTTTTAGTTTTGATGTTCTCTACCTTGTTCTTTTGTAGCCCAGGTTAACACATGCTTTCAGCTGACCCTTGTCTTTTACAGCCCCCCACCACACGGCTGCGTCTTAGGGTCTTTTTAGGATTACATACCTAGCAAAATAAAGATGCTTTCTTTCTTTTCCTGTGACTGAAAATAACAACTTGAGCTATGATCCTATTGTTCAGTTTGGTATTTTGAAGGTCCAGAACTGGTGCTGTCTCTGGTTTTGTTTTGTGAGGAGGTTAATTCCTGAACATTGTTAAACAGATGTGTTCTGTTTGTATTTTCTGCACCAAAACCTGAATAAAAGCCCAGAGCAGAATGCCTAGGAGATTGGTAATGTTTCAAATTGCAAGTTATGTTGGTTGGACTGCTTCCTGATTTTTCATCTGTTGTTGAGAAGAATTGTAGTGACCAATTGCACTCAAGCACAGCAGTAGAACCTGCTGGTTCCATTAGCTGACAAAACTGCATCCCCTGAGAGAAAGGTCCTTAATTCTTACAGAAAAAAAATACTACATCTAAAAATACATTTGGGTTTCTGATGTCTATCAAAAAAGTAAAAAGGAATTCTTATCGTGTTCTTGTTAATCATAATTTATAGTGGTTTTTACCTTTGTACTTAGAACTTTTTTTAATTGTTATCCTAGAACTCTAATATAGCCAAATGTCATCTAAGAGATGATACTCTGACAGTATGACATACTGTAACTCCAAATGCCTCTATCACTTTTGATTCTCTCAGATGTCAATATCCCTTTTGGCAGAATAATTATTTTTTCCATTGAACAACACCAGTGCAAAGGTCTGGCAGAACAGTGTAACCAGATGAAGGATTGGGCTTAAACTAAGCTGTTGAACTTTTAATTAAATGAGTCAAGTTCAAGCAGAAATGTGGAAATGCTGTGGGAACAGTGACTTCTGGAAGATCTAGAGGAGGCCTGCAAAACGTATCGGAGAGCTAGAGCATCTCTCCTATGAAGACAGGCACGGTTGGGCTTTTTCAACCTGGAGAAGACTCTGGGGTGACCTTAAAACAGTCTTCCAGCACCTAAAGGGGGCCTATGGAAAAGCTGGAAAGGGACTTTTTGAAAGGGCATGGAGTGATAGAATGAGGGTTAATGGGTTTAAACTGAAAGAGAGAAGATTTAGGTTACATGTTAGGAAAAAGGAATCATTGCTGTGAGGGTGGTGAGGCCCTGGCACAGGCTGCCCGGAAAAGCTGTGGCTGCCCCCTCCCTGGCCGGGCTCAAGGCTAGGTTGGATGGAGCTTGGGGCAACCTGATCTAGTGGAGGGTGTCCCTGCCCATGGCAGGGGGTTTTGGAACCAGGTGGTCTTTAAAGGTCCCTTCCAACCCAAAGCCATCTATGTCTTTTGTTCTCTTGCTTAAATTAAACTAACTACGAGTGTAACAGGTATTGTGAGAAGCTACCTGTTACTGATAGCATTCTCTGATGTTTCTGAAAGTTTTTAATTTTTTGAACCAAAATGGACTTTATATTTTGTTATACCTGGGAAAAACATTTTTCATTTGTGCAACCTAAAAGAAATGTGACTTTTTCTATTTTATTTTTTTTAAATGTATAGTTTACAAATTTCAAAGTAGTTCTCCATATAGGCTTGAATCATAAAATATGAAGTTCTTTTTGAGTTGGACTAAAACCTGAGTTAATATCAAGATGATTTTACTGAAAAATATCAGAAAGATGTTCCAAAGCTTTTTCAGTGTATGCTGTCATTAGTATCTTATTAAACATTCATTTTAACATGAATATATATATTTGTATCTACGTATGCTCAGTAAAAATACATCAATGTTTAAAATGGAACTGAGAAACTTTAAAACGTCTTCTCACTAAATGTTACTTAAAGTGAGCAATTTCCCTGAAATTACCTGCTGTGAGGCATTTGACCTAACACGTCTTTGTGCATCCTAATAGCTGGAATAATAATCCTTTAAAGATACTGTTTTAAAGAACTTTCACAGATGTTTTTCTTTTAAGCCAGAAGATTGTAAACATATATGTTTTGGAACTTAAATCCTTATGGGTTAAAAGAAATGGCTGACAAATAGTTTCAATTCCGTCTGAACAGGACTGGTCTTCCCTTCTCTTAGATTTTTATAGTCTAGTCACCTGTATTTACCCAAATCTCCTCTTAAAGTTGGTGGAAACATAGACATTTTTAAAGTGCAGTTCATGTGACCTGTTTCAGATAAATGTTGCAGTTTGAAATAAATTATCTGGCAGAAGTCCTTGTCTTAGACAATAAAGCAGATTAGACAACTTGCTAAAATTTTAACATGTATTTCATCACATCAATCACGTCCTTCAGTACAGCATCTTTAGAATGGTGCTTATTTTGTTTTCCAGGTCCATGCCTAATATTTAAACATTTAATGCAAACTAAGTGGTTTGGTATTTCCATAAGGAAGAAAAACCATAGATAGATAGGATTGTGCTACAGATTCATTACGACTGTAGGTCAAGTTATTGAACTACTGCAGCAAAGGATTTGTACAAATTGAGGGATACAGTTGGCATAAATTATTGGGATCTTTTGAAGACGTTTTTGCAAACAGCTTGTATCCTGAACATTTTTTACAAAGTGTTGGGTCTTACTGTAAATTGTCCAGTTTTGTTGCCAGTGTTTTCACACTCTGAGCACTCTAAAAATACTGTCTTTCCCCCAAAAGTTGGAAACTATGTCAGTTTTAGATAAGTGTACCAAAGTTTAAGCACCTTCCATACAAGACAATATTAAACACATCTGAACTGTGCAAGCTTTTATGGTGTGATTAATACATTTGAATAATCTACACCTACTAGTGGTTTAGATAAGGAAAGGTTTAAAGGTGAACAGTGAGCATATATATAAAAGAAGGTGCAGGGGAAGGAAGACCAGAAAAGCTTCCCAGGAATATAAGAGCAGATAGGAGTTGCACTGAGGATTAAAATGCTACCCCATCAACTCCTCCTGCTCTTCCTTCTCCTCTCACCTGGAAAGTAAAAGCTATATGTGAAAAAAAAAAAACAACCCAACATTATGTGGTTATTTTTGGTGGGATATTGGACTTTATGACCCGAGTCTTTTCTTCAGTTCTACGCTCTTCAATATAAGTGCTATTTTTACAGTCCTTTTCATCTGGAGCAATTTGTTGCCTTCTATACGTCATTCTTTTGTCAATATGTTTGGTTTTTTTCCAAGGAATATATTGCTGCTTTTCACTTTTGCCAAGTTATAGATCTTAATGGTCATTTTTTTTTTTGTCTAACAGTTGACTGAATGTGGTCGTGCTGGCTGTGTAACTAGAGAGCTCTACCTTAATCCTGTGTATAAATTTAATTATTTTCTCCTTTACAGTGCCTTACAGGAGAGACTTCTTAAGTCTGTGCTGTTATATGGACTTCCTTTCCTGTGCTTAGCAGTTCTGTGAAGTGCTGCTGTGAACTCTTGGGGTGATAACAAGTTGTGTGTACTGCCACTTGTCATTACAATGAATGGATTTGAGGTATTTCAGATAAAGTTCCAATGAATTAGTTTCATAAAACAACTTACAATACCTGTGTTGGTGGCATTTGAAAAGTAATTCCTATGGAATGGCTTAATGTTTATCTTTTTCTTTTTTGACATTTGACAACAATATAGGCAAACTCGTATATTCTTTGGCACATTATCTTCATAGGACTGACCTTGTATTGAGCATATGTAATACCAAGAACTGATGTTTTCTCAGATGATTTATCTCTATATAGAGAACATAATCCTCAATTTCAATGAGTGAAAGTAATCTTTTCTCCTGATATTTTAATATAAGCACAGATTCAAAATAAAATGAAACAATTACCTATCCTTTTTATTATTTTTTATTTATAAGGCATTTTTTATCTCCATCAAAGACTAATTTTTTAGAACTTAAGATAATATTTTCTACATTACCTTATTAGACCACATTCCCAATATATTTCACTGCATTTCCATTCACTGCTTGTAGTAACTGTAGACCATTTCCTTCCTGAGAGCTTCTAGAATTCAGTGCTCCATCGCGGCACGAAGTCCCAATATTAGTTTTCTATATTTTCAGTTTTGCTTCCTTATTTTTCTTATCCAAGGTCAGGTGGATTAGCCCTACTGTTTGTCGTGCCACTTTCTGAAGTGTTTTTCTGTTACTCAGGCTGACAAGTACAGCTATGTGAATCACGGTTTGCCAGTGACTTTTCAGACACATTAACTTGATATATGTGTAGAGACTTTTTCTCCTAACTGCTGGATCTGAGAATTGGGCTTGGTTGTTTTTCTTGCACACACATCAGGTTCTCTGAGCCCAATTATAAGCTCTGTGATACAGCGTACTGTAGACTTGCATGTGTGCACCTTATTAGAACTTAGTGAACTGGTGGTGCAGAGAGAATATAGTACATATCTGAAATTAGAGGTTCATTTTTCTTCTGTAATTATTTTGAAGTATATTAAATTGACAGAAATAACTATGCACAGAGAGTTACAATTACTGAACTGTTGAGAAAAAAACAGGCTTTCGTTATCAATGTCTGTAATTAGAAAAAATATTTTCAGTTGCTAACATGCTGGACAACTCCTGGTATATATGGGTATGATGGGTATACGTCACTTCTCATGACGGGGTTGTCTAAATTTCACATAGATACTACTATTGCTCAAGTCATGTATGTTTTGTATGACAAAAGGCAGCTGTCTTTTGGCTGGATAATATACATTTTTCCATTTGAGGAACAGGAACTCATCTTTCTCAAAAGTGGGTGTCCGGAAACGAGAATGTAAACCAGAGCTAGTTAATGTCAGCCTTTGTTTTAGAAGGATAGTCACATAAGGCATATGGAATAAAAAATTCAGAGCTCTTCTGTAATGTCAAAAAGCAGTGTTTCTAAAGCATGCTTTTGACCAATTTCATGTCCTTGTTTTGCTTTCTGGTTTACTATTGGTGTATGTTTCTATAATGCATATATATATACTCTTGGGATGTAGCACTGTAGCTGAACTTAACTGATCAAAAGGTAACATTTTTTCTTTCACATCTCTAAACTTGCTGACATTTTTCCCCCCCTGAAGAGTGGAGATAGTGCCATGAGGCCGGTTTGATTTTTAGGGGTTTTTGGGGGGTTTATTTTTGTTGGTTGGCCGTTTTTTTAAAAATGGGAAGGTAATATAGAAAACTCAGAGAAAATAAAAAAAGAGAAATAATAGAGGAGGTAACATTTTGAATTTTTCTTGCTGATATGTTGCAAAGAATTGGAAATTAGATATTAACCTCGATTTGCAGACTTTTGCTGTAAAAGTCAACAGTACCTTTCAGATCAGGTGCAACTATGTGACAGAAACCGTCAGGGAAAATTCTATCCTAAAAAACCTGAAAGCATGTAAATTCACACTGAGGTTTATTTGTGTGTTGGTTGCTTGTGCTCTTACTTATATCCCAGGATTGACTGATTATAAACAAAAGGATACACATATGAGAAAACCACATGACACTCTGGATCATCCATTTTAATTTTGCTTCATTGGAAATAAATGTATCATACTCTTTAATTTGTATCTGGAATTTTTGAGAGGAGTAATTTTATTGAATAGTAGCTTGATCAGTAAATAGATATGATATTTTTTCCTCTGTGAATTTTTCCTTAAAATTTATATTTAAATTTAAAATTTAAATATTTAAATAATGGTAACAGCAGTTCTTTCTAGTACTATAAGATAAAAAGCTTTAATTGTTACAGGGTATGAGATATGTCTGTGGATGCAAAACATGTAAAGAAAGCTAAGAGTTGGGTTGGGTGCTTGCTTTTGGGTAGTTGATTTTGTGTTCAGCCTTGTCTCTGTTTCCCACAGGCACTGGAGTCTGAAATGTTGCTGCTAGTCAGGAAGATGTACTTAGTGAAAGGCAGAGCGTCCGCTTCTGTCTCTCTGCTTAATGCAAAAACTGCCATAGCGGAGGAATTAGAGCTGTTAACAAACTGTCAAAATATTAGTTCCCCAACACTGGAAGTATTTTAGCTGAGAGGCAGGAAATCCAAGTTTTTATAGAATGTGTACTGGCTAACTCGTTCAGTTGCTGTACATACTAAGCCAGATCTTAGCTTGGAGGTTCATTCCATGTTGCAATGCTTAGGTCTATAAAACACAACAGCGATAACCATGAAAAAGAGGGGGTTTTCACATTGAAAGTAGCTGGTTTTGGGACTTGGATGGATTTTTAAGCCGACAAATCTTAACCGTTGATATTATTACAGGAAAATGACCATAATGTTTATTTCCAGAGAATATGGAATTTGTGTGGGTTCAAACACATAAAATGAGGAATTGCTTATTGTTTGTAAACAATTCAGAACACTCCTTGTAAATCAATTGCAGATAATGAAAGAGAATTGATAGTGAAAAGAGAGGACATTATTTTTTTTTTCCTGAACTTGGATTTAAAATGGTGAAACAACACATTAGAAATTTGCATAAGTGTCTGAAGCAGTGGCACTAAAAAAGGAAGAAGAGCTTCCACTTGTGAAATTAATACAAATGATATCAAAATATCTATCAAACTCTGCCTATACCTTTTTTCAAACCCATCAAATTTTGTTTGATATTTCCTATTTAAATACATAGCATTTTTTTCATCAGCTAGACTTCTAAATGTATACTATGTATTCTTTTTCATGTATACTATTTTAATACTTAAAACCATATTTCTCTTTTGTTTCTAGAATGCATTTTTTAGAGACTGATTTATTTTGTACTGACTGGGGTACACAAATATACAGCATAAGCCTTTTAATGGTATTGTGTTCTCCTTTGCCTTACTCATTTCTATACCAACACATAGCAGATTTCTGCAAGATGAGTATCTGTGAAGAATGTTGATCTTACCCTAACATGTTCGTAAATGTAAAGGCATTTTCTATATATGTTTTCAATAACATTGAAAAAGAGTGCTTGTGGTTAGTTTTTTGCAGGACAGGCAACTATTATTTTTGCCTTTGATAAAAGACTTATTACCAGAAGGAACTTAATCTCTATTATTTTTTTTAAGACAAGGGAGTAAAAATCTATGTAAAAAATTCTTGTGAGCAGGAAATTTGTCTGGTAGATGAATCAGGCAAAATAAACTAGTCTTTCTGACACTTCAAGTATGAGGTACAGACTAATTTTGTGAAGCTCAAAAACAAGTGTCAAGGAATTTTATAGACCCTGTTACCCTACAGGTTCATAAAACACTGCCAATAAGCATGTCCTCCTCTCTCAGTTGTAGAATAAATGGCTCAATTAATTTATAGAACTCTATTTTGTCCGTAAAAGAAGAAAATTAGGGTAAATTAGTCTAAAGAAATTAGGTTTGTATTTTATTTCATTAATATTGTGGAAGTTAGTATCACCATACTGTTAATACTGTCATATTTTTTTATTTCTTACACTTCTTTGTCAAGAATGACCAAGGTAATTGTTTTCTTGGAATGGTGATACCATTAGAAGTTACTTTCACCGAGCAGTCTAGGCCTTTTGAAAGTTTGAACTGGACTTTATGCAGAATCTTATTGCTTAACAGACGTTTTCTGTTGCTGAGCATGGGCTTTGGAGTTCGGTCTTGTTTGGAATTCATTGCCACAGAAAATCACAGTTCCCACCTCCTTCCATACATGCAGTGCAAATCTGCATATGAATGTCCAATTTACCATGATTCACCCTCACTTGATAAGCAGGTACTTTCCAGTAAGTTCCTAAGGCCTCCCTGAAAACCAGGAGGATATTTTGGCTGCCTTGGCTTTCTGAGTCATAGGAGAAGAAGAACCGACATCTGAAGCAGTGATCTAGTGTCACAGAGACAAACATATTTGTGAATGGCAGCAATTGTAGACAAAGTTTGTTTTTTGAGGATCTCCTGTCAAGGTTCCAGCATTATTTTAGCCTTCCTGGATTCCATTTTTACTGCCCTCTTTTTTAAAGAGCCTTTTACAGGATTTATTATGTACACAGTTGGCATGGGGTAGTGCTGATGCTGTATGGACATTCTACAGCTTGCATTCTACATCTAGATCCTAGTAAATAGGATTATGCCACTTTAATAGTCTGATGATTGTAGAGAATAGAAATGCTTGTACTGTCTTGAGTTTGTGGTGTGAAAAAGATCATGGAGTCATAGAATAGTTTGGGTTGGAAGGGTCTTCGAAGATCATCTAGTTCCAACCCCCTGCTATGGGCAGGGGTACCCTCCACTAGACCAGGTTGCCCAAAGCCCCATCCATTCTGGGCTTGAACACTGCCAGGGAGGGGGCAGCCACAGCTTTTCTGGGCAACCTGTGCCAGGGCCTCACCAACCTCAGAGGAAAGAATTTCTTCCTGATAGCTTATCAAAATCTGCTCCATTTTAGTTTAAAGCCATTACCCCTTGTGCTGTCACTGTACTCTCTGATAAGCAGTCCCTCTCCATCTTCCCTGTAGGCCCCCTTTAGGTACCAGAAGGCTGCAATAAGGTCTCCCTGGAACCTTCTCATCTCCAGGCTGAACAAGCCAAAGTCTCCCAGCCTGTCTTCATAGGAGAGGTTCTCCAGCCCTCTGAGGATCTTTGTGTCCCTCCTCTAGACATACTCCTACAGGTCAATGTCTGTCTTGTGGGACAGAAATTGTGGGACTGGGAGCCACAGAGCTGGACACAGTACTCCAGGTGGGGTCTCACCAGAGTGGAGTAGAGGGGCACAATGATCTCCCCTGACCTGCCGGTCATGATGGTTTTGATACAGCCCACAATACATTTGGCTTTCTGAACTGCAAAGTGCACATTGCTGGCTCATGTTGAGCTTTTAATCAGTCAGCCCCAAGTGCATCTCCCCAGGGCTGCTCTCAATCCATTCTCTGCCCAGTTTTTAGATGTGCTTGGGATTGCACTGACCCATGTGCAGGACCTTGCACTTTGCCTTGCTGAACTTTGTGTAGTTCACACAGGCCCACTTCTGAAGCCTGTCAGGGTCCCTCTGGATGGTGTCCCTTCACTCCAGTGGGTTGTCAGGCACACCACACTGTTTTGTGTTGTCAGCCAACTTACTGAGGGTGCACTCAATTCCACTGTTCATGTCTCCAATAAAGATGTTAATGCCAGTCCCAGTATCCATCTCTGAGGAACGCCACTCATCATTGATATCCGCTTGAGTATTGAGCTGTTGACCATAACTCTTTGAGTGCAACCATCCAGCCAGTTCCACCGAGTGGGCCATCCGTCAAATCCATGTCCCTCCAATTTGGAGACAAATGACCCAAGTCATTTCAGGCTATTACTGTTTGCTCTCTGCAGCTGTCTCTGGGATGAAAGTAGGAATACTTGGAGATGGGGTATACCAAAGCTGCCAAGTCTGTTACAATTCATATGACTGCCTTTCTTTTCCCCTTAATGCAGAGGTCATCCAGCAGAGCCACAGGTGCTGTCTCAGATTGGTGGCCTGCTCTGAAGCCCAGCTGACAGGTGGTGTTAGACAGGAGGATTTTTTACTATGTTATTGAACATCTTGCTTAGAAAAAGGTGATCAGATTCTGACCTGAAGCTGGGAACATGTCCAGCACTGGTGTGTCAGACTGTTGCATGGTTTAGTACTTAAAACACTTGGTCAGCAGTCAAAATCCAAAGATCCCGTCGTTCTGAGCTAAATAAATGTGATACACATTTCTGTACATAGACATTAAAACTCAAGATCAAGGTCTTGTGACTGCATTTACAGAAAAACTGTTTCTTCACTGTGTGTTGGCTCTGTCTGAGAAGGAGCTCCCATTCCCCACAGCAGCTCTCACAGTGCTGTACTGTGTATCGGTAGCCACAAGGTGCTGACAGCACACCCGTGTTTTGGCTACTGCTGAGCAGCGCTGGCGCTTGTCATCGTTGTCCCTCCAGCATTTCTTGCCCCTCAGCAGTAGGCAGGGGTAGGGCAAGATCCTGGGAGGGGACAGAGCCAGGACAGCTGACCCAACTGACCAACGGGATATTCCATACCATGTGATGTCTGCTCAGCAATAAGAAGCTGACAGATATGGAGAGAAACTAACGAGCATTCGTGTTGGTTTGAGGATTTTCAACAACTTTTGTCTTCCATAGCAATTGCTGGGTATACTGAAGCCTTGCTTCTCAGGAATGGCTGGATAGCGCCTGCTCATGAGAAGTAGAGAAGAAATTTTTGCTTTTGCTTTGCTACCACGCGCTGCTGCCTTTTGATTTGGTGTATTAAACTGCCTTTATTTTGACCCACAAGTTTGGGGTTGTTTTTTCCATGTTATTTTCTACCTGCCCTGTCCTGCTGAGGTGAAGAGTGATATAGCAGCTTTGTGGACACCTGGCAAATAACCAAAGTTAAACCACAGACTAGAAAATATTGTGTCAGATTCTCTACAGGAAAATCATTGGTTTGACAGCTTTTCTAAAGAACAGTACACTTATTAAAATGGTAGAAAAGCTATCAGTATTTTCTTGCACTTGATTGACATGGGAGCAGAAGGAAAGACTTAATATTCACTGAATCCCAGTGCATCTTTTGTTCCTCAAGTACACAGTTCATCACTTAGAAAAATTATGGCAAAAGGCATAGTAATTTGATATTTCTTGTTTTGTTGATCAAGACAGTGCAGTAAAAGAGGAAAAATGACAGAAAGGCACTAGGTGTTTATTGTCTGTTTATACTTCAAATGTTGCCCTTTGCAACAGCTTTCTGCTACATTTAGGTAGCTACAGTGAGAGTGACTGGGGAATGTATTTTAAGCTGGAATTGTGTATTCTTGACTGCTAATATGTGTGAATGGGCCAACAGTTGATATTTGTAATTCATTTTCACATTAATAATTATTTTAAAATCTTCTGAATCTTAATAAATGTTATTTCAATACTTTACTGGTAATTTTCTAACAACCTACTGGCAACAGCAATTATTCCCAAAGTTGAAGACATTTTTCACTAAAAATGATATGATTTTTTAAACAGCTACTTCTCCTCCTGTTTTCCAGATAGTAAAGTTAGGAGTGCAGCTGTTGCCTACTAAATGAAAAGCATTAATCATTTTCTTTTGCACATAAAATTCAAATAGCTGTTGCAGTAGTCTCTGTGTGTAGAATTTGTTGCTTGGCTGGTCTCACTGTTTTAGAATAAATGATTCGATCGTGACATCATCTGATGCTGTACTAGTCTGGAATATTTTGTATTGCAGTCAATAATATTAAAAATGCCTTGTATCTAAAGCTTCAAGAAGTGAATATACTTAGGGTGCACATATGTCATTTAGTTTGCATTTTAAAAATTCTACTGATGTATCAAAATTATAAGAAAAAGTGTAACACTAGTGGATGATACTAAGTAATACTAAGTAATAGAAAGGGGACAAACCAAAGTTAGATAAAGTACAACATCATGTGTTTATTAATAGTAGTCATGAACCTCTGCAGTAAAATGAGATCTCATCTCTCATTGCCAGGTGCAGAGATTCTTGGCACATTGGTTTGTTGCAGAATAGCTGTGAATCCTCACTGTGTTTGTGAAAAAGATTTGTGACACACAAAATAAATTAGAAAATAGAAAACTATTAATGTCACTAGAGACGGCATTGTTAAGACTTTATCAGCAAAAGTTTATGTAATTCATTTTATTCAGAAACTTACACTGAACACTACTGAAAAGTGGTTGGATGTTCAGAAATAGGGAATATCCACTCCAGAAATGAAGTTTAAAATTGCTTGGCTTGTTTGGTCAAACACCAACTGAGAGATATAAGGTACATCCGGAGAATAAACAACAGGAAAGAAGACAAAAAAACCCTCAAACAAACAAAACCAACAACCCCACCCCCTCCCCCCACCCAAAACCCCACACCAGAAAACAAGGACAGTGTTATCTCAGGGTTAAGTTGAAGTGGGATTTAACTGATTTAGAAAAGGATTTTAATACATATGAGTCTTTAATAAAAATGCATGTATTTGATGAAGATATCTCTTCCAGTCTTCTGTTTGTCTAATGATATTGCTGTTCTTAATGTTAGGCATCTGCGAGATGTGATATCTAGCTGTTATTTCTGTGTTTTCTTGCTGTTTTTTTTTTCCTTTTCTTTTCTAACACTCAGTCCATTATATTACTCAACTGTTCACTTGTAATTTAAGCTATTATGTGCCAAAGTTGTGCAGCATTTCATCAGAACTGTATCCTTGCAGATTCCCCTGACACTGGTTCCGAGACAGTAGGTTGAGCACATTGTGGATACACCACTGATGGAGAAGTAGTTACTTTTAGGGCACAAATTATTTGTGTTAGAGAACGTTCTCTTGAACCAGAATACAGATAATGCAATACGTTCCAAACCACTGCCGCTACTGGTTGCCAGTGATTCATGGTGTAGGTGATTGAATATGTTAGAATAATCAGCCAGCAACATTTATTGCATGTTCTTGTATCTGGGAATCTTTGTTTACTTGGTACAAATTAGAACAACCTATAGTATTCAAATAAGAATACAGCCCCTGAGCTTGTGTTTTTTCAGTCAGTTCAGTTCACTGACTGAGCTCCTACCACACGGAAATGATCCTACCATGTAAATGATCCCTATCCAACGTTTTTCTTTTCATTCTTTCTTCTCTCTTTTCTCACTCTTCCTCTTTTGGTCAAATTGGTTTTCAGATAGCTTCCTTGAATTCCATGGCTGCCGTAAGGGTGCATAGCAACATGTGGCTGGGATAAGGGAGAGGTTACCCCTTCTGATAATAGTCTGTTAAAATTATGGAATTGCCTATGGATTACTGTCTTTGTCTCCTGAGAACTCTTATGTTGATGAGGCTTTTTACGTTCAAGTTTTGAGTTACAGCTGGAATCACTTCAGTTCACCAATATTGTATGTCCTTATCCTTAGGACTTCCCAAAACAAGTCCTGTGAGAGATCCCCATCTTTTGCATTACAATTGTTCTGTTGTTTAAACACATTCAAGTATCCAAAGTTGTATGATATCATTTATTATTTAATGGCTTACATGTCTATTTAGTTAGATTCTTTATTTATACTGAAACATAGGAACAAATTTACTTAGATCTATCAAAAAAGACATTCAGCCTAATAATCACAGCTGTAGCCGTAAACAGATACCTAGGGAAATCTGAGGACAGCACAAGGTTCTATGACACTTATCCCTAAACTCCGCCTGCCCCCCAGCTTCTTTCTGCTCAGGGAGTCCTGGGTTGGGTGAGATTTGAAGCAATAAACCACAAATGATTTCCATTAACTCTGTTTAGTATGGGCATTAAGAAATGAGGTTATTTTTTGTCTCTTTCATGGTGTCACCAAACACCACTGTAACTGGTATGATTTAGAATAGCAGTAGTATGCCATAAATTGTATCCAGCTGCAATGGGAAAATGCCTGCTTGCTTGTAGTGATTGAATTTATTCATTTTTTTCATTATGACTGATATCTCATCTGTTAACTCATGATCATCATGTAGCATTCTTTATCACACAGGGTCATAGAATCATAGAATGTGTTAGGTTGGAAGGGATCATTAAGGGCCATGGAGACCAAGCCCCCTGCAGAAAGCATGAACATCTTCATTAGATCAGGTTGCTCAGAGCCCCATCAAGCCTGACCTTGCATGCCTCCAGGGATGGAGCCTTCACCCCCTCTCTGGGCAACCTGTTCCAGTGATCTACCACCCTCATATTGAAGAATTTTCTCTTAGTAACCAACTTCAATCTCCCCTTTTCTAATTTAAAACAATTACCCCTCATCCTATCGCTACATGCCCTTACAAACATTTCTTCCTCAGCTTTGTTGAAGCCATCTTTCAGGTCCCTCCAGACCTTCTCTTCTCCAAGCTGACAGAGCCCAACTCTCTCAGCCTGTTCTCATAGGAGAGATGCTCCAGCCCTTGGATCATTTTTGTGGCCCTTCTCTGGATGCGCTCCAACAGGTCCATGCTTTTTGTTGAGGGCTCCAGAGCTGGATACAGTATTCCTGGTGGGTATAGCTGAAATCTGGGATAGAGAATGAGGACATGTAATGGTAGGTTTGAAAATGGAAATATGTATGCTATGATGGTTAGAACATCAAGCACTATTCTACCAATAATCATAGAATCATAGAATTGTCTCGGTTGGCAGGCACCCTTTAGATCATCAAGTCCAACCATCATCCTGACCTGCCATCCACTACTAAACCCTCAGCACCACATCTAACCAAATGTGTATCCCAATGCATGTATAAATATCTATCCCATATATACATATAGGCTAGTTTTAAGATATGCATACATATGTGTGTGTATATACACACATCATATATGCATATACACACACACATAAAAAATGTAACCTAAATCTTCTTCCTTTCTTTTGCTAAATTCAGATTAGCATGTTCACAGAATCACAGAATATTAGGAGCTGGAAGAGACCTCAAAAGATCACTCAGTCCAATCCCCCTGCTCGAGTAGGATCATCTAGAGTAGATCACATAGGAACACATCCAGATTGGTCTTGAATGTCTCCAGACAAGGAAACTCCACAAGCTCTCTGGGCAGCCTGTTCTATCATAAAGTATTTCCTATGCATTGGCTGAGATGAAATTCTGTTCAGAAACACCTTCAGGGGAAACAGAATTTTTTAAAAGTCATAAGGAAAAAATTAATTCTGTAAGAATTTATTACAGAATTCTTTTTTTTTTTTAATAATGTTTTTTGAAGATAAACAACTCAATATATTTTTTAGTTAGGACTGTTGAATGTCAGCAGGAGAGGAACAGTGAACTTCTGTAGGATTCTCCAGATTTCAGATTATGCAAAAATGCTCAAAATCACTTTTCAACTCAAAGATGTTGAAATGAATCCCTAAATCCCTGGCTTCCCTCTGGTATTATGATGAATAATGAATACTCCATATTTCACTGCCCTAACTGATCAAAGCAATGGATTTCAGAAGTCTCACTGGGCATATCTTTTCTTGTTGAAATAAGGACTGAGATTAACAGTAGCATTTTGACTCTTTAATCAACATGACTATTATAAATTGCAGTTTATTCCTTAAAAAAAATCCTGTAAAATCTTGTGGTTTAATGCTTTCATATATTTTCAACCATTTCAAAACTATTAAAATAATTGTTAAATTGAAAATCTACCTTAAACTCAAAATTAAAGGAGAACTTTGGATTATGACTAAATTCTTTCCCAGGGTAAACAGATTTGAGTTACTCTAGAGGTGACAATCCTGAGCTAACATCTGCCATGCACTGGCAGTAATGTAATACTTATGCAAAAGCTTATTACATTGACCTCATAGTCAGTGGGTTTAAGAGAAACATCCTTGGTGAAAAATCACATCAGAAACATTCTTTCTGACTGGCTTAACAATACTGTTACTATTAACTTTATAGTGTGCTACCTAAAGAATAATTAAACCAGATGGCATGTTAAACACAACTGAAAGAATAAAGACATTTTTACTTTTAAGTTGATCAAAATTAGGTAAAACAACATATGTTCATGTGCATTACGAATCCTTTAACTACATATTAACTGCTTTCCTTAATATTCTTCCTGGTGATCTGAGTGCTCTTCCTCTTGAAAAAAACCAAACAAAAACCCTACAAAAAAAAGCCCAAATACTTCTCTGAATTCTTCTTTCTGAGTCTTTGGTCACTCATACCCCAGAGCTGCTTTGGTTTTGATATAATTTAAACAAACAGGTTGTTCTCTGCAGCATTCTCAAATTAGATGAAATTGAAACACAGGCTATGTTGGGCCACATTCAAATTGTACAAATTAAGGCAGGTACAACCAAAAAAGGATTTGGAGATTGCCTTTAAAGAAGCACAGCTTGCACAAATGAGAAAATTACATTTTATGCAACAGATGTTGAGGAGGGAATTACAAATACTCTAATTCCTGTTATGTTAGTGTGACTTGCCACCATTTCTCTTTAGCAGTGCCATGCAGGGCTAATAATACAGAATAACACACCACACCACATACATTATAACTAAGGTCTCTCTGCTGCCTACGAACCAGACCTGTGTTACATTATTCCCCAAAGCATAAAGCACTATTATAATTACCCTTGTCCTACCAATCACTCTTTTCAAACACCGACAGTTTGTCCCTCTTGAAGATTGTTTGGCAAATGGAATACAGTTTATGGAAATACCTAGTACTGTTGTCTGAACTGATATAAAATTAAATGAGAATGGAGACACCCAAATGAGATTTATGATCAGAAAGCATTATGGATAATGTTTTATCTTCATGTCTGCTTCTTATGCAGATTCTGTTGGAAGCAGTGCAAAATATTCATAAAATGAAGCTAACTGTGTCTTGTTTTTGTGGGGGATTCTGAATAATGGCCTATCATTAGCTTGGTCATTTTATACGCTTCCGTCTTTACAGTATAAATTACTCCTTAGTCACAACTACTTGTTCAATCAACTTGAAGAACATAGAGTTCAGAGTCTTCTCTCTTGTCGTGACTGAATGAATCTTACTTAAGATTTTTTTGCTGGGAGACCTTTAGAAGGTTGAAGTGGGAGAAAAAATATTTTTGCCTATTATTTATAACTGTCTATTGGTTTTCTCTGCCCTAAATTTCTTCTAGTTTTAATGAAGTCCATAGTAGAATAGTGTGAGTTGTCAACCAGCCTAATAATACTAATGTTATAAAATACAGAGACTAAATTAAACAGAAAATACCCTTGATCCCTTGTTTGTGTTTAAATGGAGAAACAATGTGATAAAAGACAAGTCAATGTATTTCACAGGTTTATCATCTTCCTATGAATATGCCAAGCAGAACATTCATATCACCATTTACATAAAGGGATTTAGATCATCAAAATTCGCACACAAATAACGTCTTGCCCAACAAGTAAGTTTTTTGGTATTGGTACATGGCAAAACACTATTTTATTTGATTTAATGTTCATGTAATTGGAGGATTAGTAGTATCAGCTAAAGCTGATCCTGATGTCTTTCAGTTTGATTCTCTATGGGATACTGCTGAACACCTTTGTTGAATTTTATTCTGCTTTGAACACCTTTGTTGAATTTTGTACCTTCACTGGGCTTCAGCCATACTTGATGCAAATCTCTCTTATAAAATCATAGAATCACAGAATGGTTGATGTTGGAAGGGACCTCTGGACATCATCTGGTCCAACCCCACTGCTTGAGCAGGGTCACTCGTGATTATGCCCACATGTTATTTTAGTATCTCCAAGGATGGAGACTCCACAACTTCTGGGCAACTCCTGCCAGTGTTCAGTCACCCTCACAGTAAAAAAAAGTCTTTCCTTAGGTACTAAGGAGAAAATGATCTCTGTCTCATCCAAAATCAGGATATGCTATTAGGAAAATCCAGTGATTTATATAGCTCATATGAGTTGCCACCATAGCAAAGGAAAGCATTCAGCAGTCTGAAAGAACAGGGAACCTTCTAGAAGCTTTTCATGCTTGCACATGGAAATAGGTACCGTTTTTCTTTCAAGCTAGTTTTTCTCTCTTGACTTAACCTTTCCATTTCTTTTAGCAGTTCCGTTCACCTACTGAATGTTTCTACTTGATTTTCCCTGTAAAGGATTTAGGATAAAAGACCCATAGGAAAGATACAACACGGTTTACTGTGTACATTAAACACAGCATAATTGTGCCCTTTATACTGTTTCAAGGTAATCCAAATATAAACCAATAAAGTCAGCACAGCGTAGTTCTTTACAAACAAGTCATTGGTGATTTCAAGTAGACCCAGAGGGATTTATGAAAAAGAAGGATGTTTTTGAAAGATGATGTGTTAGCAAGAGGGAAAAGAGTAGTGCACAGTAGTGAACTGAATCTCAGGGTATAACAGCAAATTGCGTAGACAGATAAATTAAGAAGTCGTATCTATGCCACGACTCCTTCTCACTGAAGGAGTGTCTCCTTTGCTACTTGTGTTGCATTAAAGTGTGATACAACACTGCTGATGTTACAAACAAAACAATTAAGCAAAACCACAGATCTTAAGAGAAAAACTGCAGCTATTTGTATGAATCTGCCTTCTCTTTGGAATTTGGGTCTAGACTAAAGTAGTATTTTTCTGTTTGAATGTCTAATATTCTTTTCAAATTCCATTTTCTAAAACTGAAGTAGTGAGTTGATGATTGTTTGCTGCAATGTGTTTCCCAGCAACTAGTACTATTGACAGCAGACAGAAGTTTCCCACCTCACAGTACAATGAGGTAAAGAGGACAATAAATGAAGTGAAATCACAGGGCTAGCATCAGAAGAAGAGGAGGAATTAGTACACTTACTATAGTGATACTTTGTTCTTCAGTTCCAGGTATTCTGTCTTGCATACAGGATAAGGTAGAAGTGGGAAACGGACTGCTAAATGTATTTGTTGGTGGTCTGGATGCAGGGTTGGGGACAGCAATTCCTTGAATGACAAGCATGCTCCCTGATTTCCTGATATAGAAGTTGTTCCATGAAAACTCCAGAGAAGAACTCATTTAGAAATTTTAGAAAAAAAAAAATCAGAAAAATCCTACTGTAGTTATCTCTGAATTCCCCAGATTTGTCTGAAAAGACTGAAAACACCATTAATCAATTAATTCTATTCCTTCAAAGCTACTGTAAATATTTACATGGTATAGAATGCCACAGCGTATTCAAACCTAGAAGATAATGTTCTTGTTTGATCTTACACTTGACAACTGAACTCAAAGGTAGCAGTATAAGAAATGACCCTTTTGGAGACCAAGGGTCTAACTAGTCTAGTATTCTGTTCCTGACAGTGGCAGGCGAGACTGGCTTTCGGCACTCTAAAGTCTGTAGGCATGATTTACTTCTCATGAGCATCTGTGTCCACAGATGATAAGCCAAGGCAATAACTTTTCCTATGTGCTTCCATGCCACCCTGTGATATTCCCTCGTATCTGTTAGGACAAGCATAGAGCCCAAATGTAACAAAGAGCTTATTTTGAGTTAAAATGTGGTTTGAACACATATCTCTAAGACATTTGCATAATAGTGCAACTAGGAGAAGAGGACCTATTCTTGTTTCCCATAACTATTCACCGGTCTGTTTGTTCAATTTCTTAAGGTCTGATACTTCTATCATTGCCACAAAGGTAGCTCATTTTTAACTAGCAATGAGGATATATGTATTCTTGAGACATATACCTACCGGTAATTTGTGTTCTCTTACAGGAGTTTAAACAGGATGCCTGCTTCTATTTAGCTCTGCTATTGTAAGCTGAATATTTTACAGTTTCAACATTTAACAGAATTTTTTGTTGGTCATTTTTAGAAAGGGACAGACATTTGGTGTTTCTATCTTATGTAAGAAAATTTTCTGTTTGTTTTTTTTTATTTGGGACAATGATCTAAAGCTAAGCAGAGCGGCTATAAAGTCGGATTTAAAGAGACTGCAAATAACTAGATTTTAATAATTTTTTGAAAGCAACCCACATTCCCACCCCCAGCCTTATTTCTGCTGTTTCTGATAGTATCTGAAAAATCTGTGCTGATGAAAAATTGAACCACTTCAAAGACAATTTAGAAGTGCTTAGTCTTCAGTCGTTGTACTTCAGTAAGGAAATACTGATATATAGTGCCAGAAACACAGCTATAGCCAGCTTTATGTGACAATAAACAAGCCTTCTACTCAGGAAGGATCACTGGTTCCTTATGACTTTTGATGCAAGATTTTGCTTTGTAATAGTAGTTGGTGTAATAGCAGTAACAGTTACATCTTAAGGTCCAGCATAGGACCTATCTTCCTACTAGCTAAGCTCCGATAGATAGGGGTAGTGGATGAACCTTTTCCCTGGGAATTTTACCTTCGCAAGTTAATGGAAGTGTTACACATAAACTATTTGCATTATTGTCAAATTGCCATAAACCATTGAGAACAATCGAAAAAAAAGATGAAATGCAGTCAGATTTCGAGAAGCAAGTTAAAATCTTGCAAGTTCCTGCCTCTACTTTGGTGTAAAAAACAGTACTTTAACAAGGTGTCCTAAATGAATTACTACAGCTTACTTCAAATTTGAAAATTCACACTGAATCAAAAGAGGCAGGGTAATTTTCATTAAACCTGGAGCATTATTTAACTTCTGAACTGGTACTTGAAATACTGATGTGTAATGCCAAAAGGTAAATATTTTTTAGCTAGATTCAATTTATATTGCATTGCCTTTTTGTTTGAAATAGAAGATTTGGCATTCATTTATTTCCCTTCACTTTGAGAATCTTTCACTTTTAATAATTCTGTTGCCTAATGCCCTAATCTGTTTATTACACTACAACTTAACTTGAACAATGCTGCTTCTATTCAAAATAAACAGATTTAGTATGTCTGTGAAATAGACTTATGTGTAGTAGGATGCTTTACTATCTAGAAAAGCTCAGAGGTTTCTGAATGCTTAAGAAATGATAATGCCAGTGGATTTAGCATTTGTATATCTGCAGGCTCATGCTTATGCAGTTGTACCAAGGCAGCTTAAGCTAATATCTAATCTTCTTATGGAATAGTTCTCCCTATAACAACAGGATTGCGCGTAACAAGCTTGAACAACCGTTTGGCTCCAACTGTTGTGTGAAAGGGAGGGAGGAGTTTCTTAACCTTTTATTTTTTACAAAATGTCTAATTATTGTTATCCTTGCATGTATGTAGGACAAGCCAAGAATCATGCTGTGATTCCATGTACTCAACTCACAGGAACCGGGGACTCATGAATAAATTATTTAGAATTGCCCACCTTGATGCTTTCCCTCATATCACTGTTCCATCAGAAGGAGGAAGAGGCAAAAGGCCTAGAAAAAATATTTTAGTACTGTATTGAGCTTAGATATATGTGACAATAGAAAAAAAAAGTATGAAATTTAGTTCTCTTTGTATTAGACAGGAAAAAAAGTAACCCACCAAAATTAACAATGAATTCCTGAAAAGTAGCATTCATTGCATACTCGTGTTCTGTTTCTGACAAAAAGGACATTATTTTCAACTGCTTAAGAAGCGTGGAGTAGAAATCGAAATGGCATTATCTTATTTTAAGCATGTATTTTAGGAAAAAAATGAGGTCCTTAGTTGTATGTACGAGGTTATTGCTCATTTTGCTCAGCACTTTAAGTTGTACTCCATTGGCAAAATTCCCTTAGGCTTCAAAGTGTAGATTCTCTGTAGTGGAAATGGTATGCCAAAGGAGTAGCATGCATTGCAAAAATCTAGGAAGAGATTAAATGGGTGGTGTAAGGAGGGAATAGTGTGGGGAGTTCAGAAGCTTTTGCTTTTTTGTAGTATAAAAAACCTAAATAAATCTCTCTCTTGTGCATTTCATTGATCTCATTGATGAACTGAAATAACACAGTAGCCAAGATGAATCTGCCTCCTGATCTACTTCCAGATACTGTCTTGTTTAACAAGCAGTGCATCTAGAAATGTCCATGGAGAAAACCAATAAAATAAGCTGTCCTGCACAGTTCCTGAACAGGTTCATGCCATCTATCAAAGTAAAATGACTTAATTTTGTTCTCCTTGTTTCTTCATATACAAAACCCGTGTTTTTTTCCTGTCACTATTTTCTAAACCTATACTCTTTCTGAGTGTGCTGAAAGGATCCCTAGTAACTGTACTGTAGGATGTGTAAGTTATAAAAGTATTGATTCTATATTGCATATNAATTTTTTAAGGATTTTTTAAGCTGTACTGCTATGACAGGAAGTCACAGACTTGTGGTATAATGCTTTTTTTAATGATAAGATATATATTATACAGTTTTTCTTGTGTTAGATAAGAAAAGGTTATGATAAGAAAGATCATGCTCTTTGTTAAATACCTTATATGCTTTTTCCTTATCCAAAAATATGAAAAGTAAAATTGAAGAATTTGTTTATCTATTTGTGCTAGAGATCAAAGAAATTTCATTTCCTGTTGGTCATAAAAATCCAAACAGAATTTTAAACTTTTTTTCCTCAAGACAAGAGGAAAAGTATTTTGATGTCATGTCCTGAAATGTACAATGTAGGAACTTCTGAGTTTAAGATAACTTTCAAGGAAAATAATGATATGTGAATAATTTATTTTGTTGTTAAAAAAAACAAATTACATACGTGTCCCTGTTTGATTCATAACTTTTCTTCAAATTTTGAGCTTGTCCCCTACCCAATACAACTTCAACATAGTAAAACTATGAAAAGGTATCAAAATACAGTCGGGAAGCTTCTTGAAAGAAAGTGTTTCAGATTAATTTAGGATCTTACTGGAAAATAATCACACTTTATTTTGCCGAAAGAGTCACCTTAATTTATATAAAACATGATCACAGTATTCATATAATGCACATTATCTCCTTCACCATTATTGCTTCATGCAGACAACTTGCTTTTAGTAAAATATGTCTTGATTTAAAAAAAATATTTTTGATGCACCAAGTTCACTCAGACTTCTTTTATTTTGTGCATAGCACAATGAAACATAAGGTGTTTCTGTAACAAGTTTAGAAGCTGCAGGTTTATGAATAAGCTTTGGAATAATAGAATGAGCATGTTTTAGAGTGGCTGCCTATAGAAAAAGCTATTTGCAGCTTGTTTGACCTCTCCTTGATGTAGTATTGCTGTATCTACCTCTTTTTCTCCCTTGTCTTCAGCTTTTATTCCTTTATTTCAAACACCCTTAATTATATTTTTATTCTCATCATCACATTAAAGGAAAAGGATAATAACAGATCCATTAGACTTCATTAAAGTGATGATTAAAGCCAGAAATTCTAAAGGACTATTTACAAGATGAAGAAGTTTTATTTAAAAGTATGGCTTGTGGGATCTGTCATATCCTAATACATCTTTAGAGTTGTAACTAAAAAAAAGAAGCAAATGTTTTTAATCTATTAAATATGAAAGAAAAAAATGACAGAGGGATTAAAATTGTAGTCAGACTCACTCTATTTGTCATTTAAAAAAATCATTAATTCCTCCAGGCTGTTCATAGTTATTAAAAGTTGTTTTCTTATTATTTCTTGGAATTTACAGTTTGTAACTCAGATATCTCTTTCAAATTACATTTAATGGGATGAATTACAAATACAGTTATTAACTCTTTTTCTTTTCCTTAAGCTTCCAAAATTTATATATATTGACTGAAGATTGATGGAATTATATTGTGGAAAACTTAGAAATGACAATTTTTGTATAGAAAATACATTTCAGGGACCTCCTTCCTGGCTAATAATTAAAAAATGAATGAATGCTTGCAAAAATTAAAATTTAAAATACCCTCAAAGTTGATTAAATGATCCTTTTCCTAGATAGCATGTGATTAATCCATTCAATTTATTTCAAGGATTCAATAAGGTTGAAAGCTAGAGAAAATTGAAATTATTAATATTTCTTTATATGGAAAATGTACATACAGTTAATTGTAGCCAAAATTACAATTATGAAACCTCGAGATTTACAAGATAAGACTTTCCATAATTTATGAAGGCTGTGAAGTGGCCTCCACATAGACATTATATTCTGTATGTGTGAAAAAGTAGAATTTTCTCTGAGAGGAAAGTGAACCTTGACCACTGTTAGCAGCATGGTGCTAGAGGAGATGGGTGGTCAGCCTTATCTTGTGCAGTAACTTGCTTCTTGTATTGCAAATCAGTGAGTGACATTTCTAGTTTTAATGAGATGCTCCATAGGATTATTGGGAGATAATAGGATGATTTCATGAGGGTCTTTAGGCATAAGAGAGGTCAGTTGGTTTAAATTTTCTCTTACCTCTTGGTGTTAACTGAATATATGGGATGTACATCTGAATGTGTAGCAGTGTTAGAAGAAGGAAGTAGATGTTAGATTGTTGTTGAACTTCTACACCAAAGTTTTGTAAAGTTTAGGTCTTTGAACCTTTTGAAGCTTTTCAGAATTTGGTCCAAATTATAGCAGTTGGACAATATATCTTCACTTTTATACTCTTTTTTGTTTTCCTAAAAACAAACAAACAAATAAAAATATGAGAATATACAGAGACACACACATATATACAAAGCATGAGTCAAAAAATAATCTAAGGAATGATATGTATATTTATGTATATAACATATGCATACTTTTTTATATATGTATACGTACATATATATAATACACACACACACACACACACATATATATATATGAATGTTTTGTAGCCCTCCACATTTCCTTGCTTTTCTTTCCCCACAAGTTTCATCATGCTGACCTATTGTTCCTTTTCACTTTAACTATATGTATGCTGGGATTCTTAGCAGTGCACCAGAGATACAATAGTTAGGTTTTTCTTCTCATCTTTGCAAGGCACAGCTGAAAAATTGTATGCTATCTCAAAAGCTTGCATAATTTCACCTCATTGTTAGTGTAACATAAAGAGTCTTCCAGTATAATTTTGCATTTCAGCAAGGTTAATTCTAGTCTTTCATTAAGTTGCCTTTGTGATCTAAACTTCTAATGGAGACTTAGAAATACTTAATCACCTGCATATTTTCAGGGGCATAGCTATTAGTCCAGAAGTGTTGGTTTCTTACATAGGCATGAAGCAAGTATGGGAATTGAAATAGGGGTTTGAATTTTAAAATTTGAACTACATAATGTTTGCATTATATTTATATTTTTAGAAATGGGAAAATTTCCCCCCTCTTTTTCTCTCTAGAAAAGGAGAGGGATGCTTAAGGAAACTTTCTTAATATGGAAGTACTCCTGACTATTCTTAATAATACTAAGAGTTAGGACATATGCTCAAGACCTCCAAATGGAGAAGGAACAGAAACTTTGGAGGTATTTAGAATAAGGTATTTAGAATACGTAGAAGGCATGAGAGAATATAGCATTTGTGACTAGAATAGAGAAGTGATGATGATGATGTTTGGAATCAGAACATCAAGGCTGATGCATAAAGTGTAACTGGTTTATTTCACTGAAGAGGCATCATAATACAGAAGGTCTCAAAACACAATCCATAGCCACAAAGGTCTTCTGCTGCGCTTTTGTGAGGTTTAGCTTTTCATTTTTTTCACCCTTTCTTGGGCAGATGGACTCTCCTGTTCCTGTTTGACATCAGATTCTTTTGGGACAGGAGGGAGTGAAACGGAAGATGTGTCCTCATGGAGTGCAAAGTTGCAGATCTGGGCAGATGGGAAGATAAGCATAAGAGAGTAATAGACATTCCAGCTTTTCCCAAGTCACTCATTGTGTGTACTGCAGATAGTAACGCAAGCTGGTGCTGCTGCTCGCTAATGTCACAGGTCCTGGGTTCTGTACAGTGAAAGCTCTCTAACGAATCCTTAGCAAAGAGGGTTCCTCATGAGGAAAGCATCAGACTGGGGACAGACACTGGTCTGTTTATAATGTGGTCCAAAATGGCTCTACCCTCATAGTCTTATTAAAAATTACGTCTTTTCTGGGTATCTGCGGGTGGATTTAATTTCTTTACAAATGTGCACTAAAAACCCACAGAAAATGGATACAGAAATAAAAAGACCAAGAATTTGTGTGGAGATGGATGTTTTTCTGTTCACATTACATCAAACTCACACTTGAGCTGAGTTGTGCTTAGTGGCTCAAAGGGATGCTCAAGTCTTGGTGACTGACAAAAACCCAGTGACTGTGACTATTAAAAATGAGTCCTTAGGTTCAGTCCAATTTCACTTAAGAAAAAAATGTCTCATTCTCTGATGAAGTGCTAAGGGTTTTAATGAGCTTAGACAAAGTGATGAACTGTGGATAGGAAGGAGAGTAGATTTAGATTAGATATGGGGAAGATATTCTTCATAGTGAATGTGGTGAGGCACTGACATGGGTTGCCCAGGGAAGCTCTGGATGCCCCTCTCTGAAACTGCTGAAGGCCAGGTTGGGTGGGACTTTGAGAAACCTGGTCTAGTAGATTAGGGTCTCCCTGCCCATTTCAGGAAGGTGGGAACTAGATGAACTTTGAGGTCCCTTCAAACCCAAACCACTCTGTGATTCTATGTTTGTATGAGTTACTGAACATTCTTTTCAAATACTGTCCAATTATTATGACAAAAAATACATAGAATAGAATAGAATAGAATAGAATAGAATAGAATAGAATAGAATAGAATAGAATAGAATAGAATAGAAATTATGTTTCATTTGGAAAGGACCTACAATGATCTTCTTGTCCAACTACCTGCACAATTCAGGGATGTCCAAAAGTTACAACATGTTTGGGGCATTATCCAAATGCCTTTTAAACATTAACAGACTTGGGGCATTAGTAACATCTCTAGGAAGCCTGTTTCAGTGTCTGATCACCCTCTGTGTAGATAAATTCATTTTGTTGCTCAATAAATGCAGTTTAAATACAAGTCAGTTTCATGAATGATCTGATGTCTCTGCATGGTCAATTGAAAAATTCCAGGTAACTTGAAGGATGCTTCACTTACTCTAGACTCTATAGTACATTTTCAAGAGAAGTATTCAAGATATTTTGTGTTAAAACATAAAAAACTAATAGTAGTTCAAGATTTCCATAAAACTTTAAATTGCAGTATTCCTTTACAATTTTTTTTAATGGTGGAAGAGTAACAGTTCACATTTCTGTTACTAGATTGTCCTTATCAGACATTGCTCCATTTCACCATTTATTGAAAGACTCACAGATCTGCATCCCTTCGAGTCTTTTAAGTATATGTGTTCTGCCAAGTAAAGTGTCTCATGTTGTCATTAGTATAAGAGATAGAATCACATTTCTCGATGCTTTCTCCTAACATTAGCTTTAGCTTTGAAAAAGATGATGCGAGTCTATTATATGTACGATTTGGGTAGGGTTTTGCTGAATTACACTTGCTGCAAACTAGCGCATTAATAGTCAGCATATATTATGTTCACAAGCTAATCTATTCATAGGATTTGAACTAAACATCGCTTAGCTCCTCAGTCGGACTTTAATTACTTCAGAGGCTTACAAGGGATCTATGAATCTAATATTCAGGGGTTTTGAAACTGGATTATTCAAGGATTATTGGTTGTCTGTGGTTACTTGTAATTAGCCACCTGGTTTTGGATTTTCTGTCTCTAAGGGAGGGAACATAGCCTTACTAATACAGTACAAGGCTAGGACTCAGGAGTACTGTTAGCTTAGCTCTGTGATTTGTGTGCTGAGTATACTTTAAAAGGCACTTGACCTTCTGTGCCTAAGTTTCTGCAATGATAGCAATGGGATCAAAATACTAAACCTTTGTAAAACAGTTTGTGAATATTGATAAAAACCCTGCATAGATTTAAGTACTTTTCTTATCCAGTTAGCAGAAACAAGTGGGAGAAATAGTGCAACAGAGAAAATAAATGCCATGATAAAGTTGTTACATATAAATTACTCTTGTGATATGACTTGATAAGGGAGTCATACAGATGTTAATGAGACCAATCTCAATTAAGTGGAGAATTAGTTTAAAATATCTTTGTAGTTGCTGATCTGAGCTTATGTATCCATAACAGTACTATATGAGAACCTCAGATACTGTGTATTGTCAGTGTTGTTCACAAATGCTAGAAGAACCCAGCATGTATAAGCCAGCACAAATATTTGTGCATTGTTCATCAGACTACAAGCTTGCTGCTGTAGAGTGTGGATTTCTTGAAAGAAGCTACATGGTTCTGTGATACTTTCTAAGAATATTTTAGGTAGAAGTACTACAGCTCATGGGGGACAGTAATCAGGCAAGGAAATGGGGGAGCCAATCCCATGTTAATGGATTAATATACAGCTCAATTCTCCTTAACCGTAAAAATGCCTATTATGGGGCAGAGAGTACCTATTACTTGCTGCAGTGCTGTCTTTTAAAAACACATTGCCACTTTTGTCTGATAAGCTGTAAAAACACATGAAGCTACCCAAGATCTTCTGAGTACTATATAAGCTTGGCTGTCTTCTAGTAATTATTTTATTTCTGTTTGTAATTTTTGGAAGGATGGAGGCAAGAGGATAACCAATTACACAGATGTAGCACTCCAAGCCAAGGAGACCGTTATTTCTCCTTTTTCGGTGATGCAGGCTATCAGCTTACCAAATTCTGGAGTCATCTGCTCTTACCAAGTACTTTAATTTTTTTACCAGCATTTTAAAATTAATCCTTTTTCTTCTTTCTTATGGCATTAATCCTCTTTGGCTAGTTTAGCCTCTTCTTTCTCAATGTCTAAGCACAATTTAATAAAACCAATAGCTTATACAATGATAATATATGACTTGTTATTTATAGAGTCATGTAATCATAGAATGTCTCAGGTTGGAAGAAACCCTTGAGGGTCATTGAGTCTAATTCCTTGCTTCTCACAGAACCTTCCCTGTTGCTGCTTTGCTTGAGGAAGTTGTAGACTGTGATGAGGTAACACCTGAATGTCGTCTGTTCAAAGCTGAACAAACCAAGTGGCCTCAACTCCTCCTCAGTCTTGCTCTTGAGGCTTTTCACCACCTTGGTTGACCTCCTCTAAACCTACTTAATACGTTGATGTCCTTCTTATATTGAGGTGACAAAAACTGAACACGGTACTTGAGGTGGAGGCACACCAGCGCAGTGTAGAGTGGGACAATCACCACCCTCGAACAGCTAGCTATGCTGTGCTTGATGGACCCCAGGACACAGTCGGCCCTTTTGGCTGTCAGACTGTTCACTTTTGTTCCATTTGTCATCAAACTAACCTCCCAGATCTTTTTCTGCAGGTCACTTGTTCCCTTATATTAAGCATATAACCAGGCTTACTCCATCCCAGGTGGGGAATCTTTTGGTTGCTTCTGTTAAATTTCATATGGTTATGTGAAACTGATGAAGAGTCAGAAGATTAGACTTCTGAAGGTTACATGGGAAATGCTATTGTGCCAGACAAGACTTCACTCTGTATACTCTACAAATATTCTGTATGTGAAGTGGTATCTCTAGTCATCTTCTGAGCAGGCAAAATTAATACTACATGAGAGAAACGCTTTCTCTTCTAAACACTCTAGAATAAGCTAGTCCATTGCCTTTGTGTCATACCACCAAATACTGTGCAAGCTTTAGTTCTGTTTAAGATGAAAGAAAAATGTTTGTCTGGTTTGTGTTGCTGAAGTGACAAATGTGTCACTTTAAGGTACAATTTAAAAGTGTGCCTTTTCCAAATCTGTTGTGGGCTTGGAACAGTCATGGGGTAGGAACATGACTTCATTTTAGGTACTGAATAAGCTGTTAGTAAAGATGTTTCCTTCCAGAGAATTTATAATTCAGCCACAAGACTACAGATTAAAAAAAAATAAAAAAAAAATCTGAGAGGACCAGAGGGAAATAATGTTAGTTAGCATAAAGAAGGAAATTGTAGGGACTTTTTCTATTCATGTCAGGGAATAATATAAGGAATTGATACTGATTTATAAATCCTGCAAAACTTGAAACTTGACTTACTAGAAACTGTTCTTCTGAGGCAATGCATTTAGCAGCTCTCTAAATGAAACTAGTTGAGAGAAGATAAATGCTGAATGCAAGATTAGGATCCTTTTCTCTAGTGAACCAGACAAACTGGGTTTTCAGGGCTTTGATACAAAATGTGATCCTTTTCTTATAGGATCTTTATTTGTGTGGTTAGAGGAGAGTTGAGTTACGTGAATATTGATGGATGAATTATATCAGTAGTTTTGATGTATCCATTTTTCATATAAAAATATGAGGCTACAAAATCTGTAACTTCATTGTTTTGAGCAAATGCATTTTTTTTAAAAAGTTCATATTCAAAATGAAAAGTAGGTGTCTTTTAGTGATGTTTTTACTGTTTTAAATGATTAGAAATAAAAATAGTAGGTTTTGGATGGAACTTAAAAGTGAATAATCATGTTGAATATCAATCCTGCTAAGTGCCTTCACCTTAAAATGAGTGATAGGGAAGATGAGGAGACTCAGAATCAGTCTGGGTGAGGCTGTCAGTGCTGTTTATCTGCATTATCTCTCTATTCATTAATTTCATTTCAAACTTTGAGATCGTCACTTTTAGGAAGCTCATCCATACAGGAAAAGTGAAGAGGGTTTCTATGCTGCTTATTGTTACATCTTTCCTGGTCTTTACAAGATTAGACAATGTCTTATGAATTCATTTAAATGTTGATTACACTGTCATTATGTGTGCTCTGGGTTTTTTGCGAGAGAAGAATGAGATGATCAAGTTGGTATACTGTGAATAGGCTTAACAAGATTGCAACATGGCACTTTTATTGGAGGAGGAGATTTCATTTAAAAATATACTATCAAAAGTGCTTTTTCTTAAATGCTGAACTGATGATTCCTTTTATTTTGCTTTTGTTTCTTGAATGTGTCATTTAGGAAAATTAACAGAGATCTACTGTTCACTGGAATTGTGGTTTGTCTAACTGCGAGCACTCAAGGCGTCACAGTGACTTTTATATTTTGTGAGCTTTTCTTCCTTCTTTAATTATCGTTCTGTATTTTGACCATCCAACTTTTACAAAACATCATCCTAATGAAAACAAACTAGGAATTCAGTGACTATGACAATCTGTAAAGGCAATTTGAACTGGGTGGAAAAGTATGATGAGAGGCTGAGTGAGCGGGAGTTGTTAAGGGTAGAGAAGAGAAGGCTGAAGGGATGTGGTTGGTTTGCAGCATGGCTTCTTTAAGAAGCAGCTAGAATGTTTCTTAAATGTCCGACAAAGCCAACCCCATCTGGGCTTCCAAGGCCAAACTCCTAAACCCTGTTACTGACAAGGCCGGTCAGACCAATCAGTGCTGGTCACAGCACCTCTGAGATCACATTTTAGAGAGAGAAAAATGCAAACAGCCACATTTTGCCACCAGAGAAGGGAGTGAGAAGATGTAAGAAACTTTGTAGACACCAAGGTCAGTGAAGAAGTGGGGAGGAGGAGGCACTGAGAGAAGATTCCATGCAGCCCATGTGGAGAATACCATGGTGAGGCAGGTGTCCCTCTGCAGCCTACAGAGGATGAAGAGACCCCACTTGTAGCCCATGGAGAGGCACCTGGGCCAGGCAGGAGCCCACCATGGAGCACGTGGAGGAATACAGAAGAATCTGTGACCTACATTGGAGCAAGCCCCTGACAACCTGCAGCCCACAGAGATAAGAGGCAGAGAGAGAGACGGAGGCCCATGCCAGGGCAGGTTTGCTGAGGGGAACTTCTGACTCTGTGGAGGACCAGGCTGGGGCCAGTAGTCTGGAACCGAGAGACTGAGAGACATTCTGTGAGTTTATAGCAGTGACCCGCGTTGGGGCAGTTGGTGAAGAGCTGAGTCCCAGTGGGAGAGGACTCACGTGGAGAAGGTCGTGGAGGACTGTCTCCCATGGGTGGGCCCCCATGCTGGCACAGGGAAAGAATGTGAGAAATGCTCCCCTGACCCAAGAAGGAGAACAACTCATGAGGAACTGACTGAAGACTGAAGCCTTCATTCCCTATTTCCCTCCCTTTCCCCTGTGCCATCCTGGGGAGGAGAAAATCATGAATAAAGTGAAGTCTGTAAAGAAGGGAGGGGCAGGGGTTGGCGTTTTAAGAGCTGTTTTGTACTTCTCATTGTCTGACTCTGGTTTCGCTCTGTGTAGTGTAATAAATGAGAGAGTTTTCTTGCTTTTCTTCTGTGTTGAGTCTGTTTTGCCCATGACACTAATTGTGGAATGATCTCTCCCTGTCCTTATCTCGACTCCAAAGCCTCTCAACATGTATTTTCTCCCATGTTCAGCTGAGAGGGGAGTGATAGAGTGACTTTGGTGGGAGTCTGCCTTCCAGCCAGGGTCAAATCACCACGGAAAAGACCTTATTGAGCTCTACAGCTACCTGAAAGGAGGTTGTAGTGAAGCAGGTCTTGGTCTCTTCTCCCTAGGACAAGAGGAAATGACTGTGTCTGGGAAGATTCAGATTGGATATTAATAAAGGTTTCTTCACTGAAAAAATGGTGAAGCAGGTGGAACAAGCTCCCTGGGGAGGTTATGAAGTTGCTGTCCCTGGAAGTTTTTAAAAAACGGGTAGACAAGGTGCTTTGGGAGGTGGGTCAGTGGTTATGGTGCTGTAGGATTAATGGATAGACTTGATGATCTTTAAGGTCTTTTCCAACCTTGATGATTCTATAATTCTCATAAAAAAAAACCCCTTAGTATTAAATTTCCAGGGCAAGGAAAGTTCTGTGATCAAGAAAGGTTCTCTTCAGTAATGCTTACGTACCGTGCAGATAAAGAGTGAGCCTTTAGATAGACAGGTCCAAAATGGCAGGAGTTAGAAGGGACCTCTGGACACCATCTAGCCCAACGCCCCTGCTAAAGCAGGATCACCTAGACTGGGTTGCACAGGATTGAATCCAGGAAGGTTTTGAATATCTCCAGAGAAGGAAACTCCACAATGTCTCTGGACAGCCTGTTCCTGTGCTCTATCACCATCCAAGTGAGGAAGTTTTTTGTCATATTCAGGTAGAGCTTCCTGTTTTCCAGTTTGTGTTCATTGCCTCTTGTCCTGGTGCTGGGCACCAGTGAGGAGAGTCTGGATCTTTTCTCTGTACATACACCATTTAGATATTTGTAGCTGTTGATAGGATCACCTCTCAATCTTCTCCAGGCTCAACAGACCCACCTCTCCCAGCCTTTCCTCATGTAAGAGGTGGTCCAGTCCCCTAACCGTCTTTTTAGATCATGTATTTCCTTTAACTAAGGGGCATATAATTTTAAGAAGCTAAGATAAAGTATACTAATTATTTATTGCAGGTAAAAATAATAATTAAAAAAAGAAAATATATCAGTGGTAGTTACAGTTTCAGGAAAAAAAGTGTTCCCAAATCTCCTCCCAGCCCCTAAGTCATTGCAAATTTTAGAGACAATAGAAGTCACTGGAATTATAGAGTTTTGTGTGTGTCTGATCTATTTACTAGACATCTGAAGTAAATTCCTTGGAGTCTGTGGCTTAGTCAGAATTTAGAGAAATGTACAAACCTGAAATTTGACTGCAGAAGTTTTATCTTCAGACCCTTTTAACTCTCTTACACTTGGCCATTCCTCCTAAATATGCTGCTGGAACTCCTTAAGAAAAAGAGATTAATGTGTAAGAGTGTACAACATACATATTGCACTATGGGATTTTCATTCTGACCTGGACTGCACCTTAAATAAGTTCTTTTAACAAACTTGGAATGGTTTAAATGAGGATCTATAATCCTTTTAGGCAGATGCTTCTCTTAAAAGCAGGTGAAGATTGTAATTTCTGGTCATGTGAGTATGAAATGTGGCATCGTTAAAGAGTTAGGTATGTTGAGTATGAAGCTTTTAAAAATAGTGCCAGGAACAAGAAAATATTAGGGACTGTGTTCTTTTAAAAATCTGGGAAAGCAGATTTCTAACTGTAATGAATGTTACAAATGAGGATTGCACCTGAAGCTTATTCAGAAATACTTTTTATATTTCAGAAAGCAAGATTGTGGCTTTACATTGGTGTGTTCTGGATAATGTATTATTAACACCACAGATGTTAGTAGAAATATATCTGTTATTTCAAGGTCTAAAGACTGATACTGCAACTAGAGCATAAGTTATCTTGGTTACTGTGTTGCATATGGAAGTGCTGTTTCATTATGATCATTGTAAGGACACACACTGTAAAATACCACTTAAAATGCCATTTATTGGAGCAAACACTGTAAAGAAGAAGGGTTTTTGAGCTCTTACAGGTTTTTCTTGAAAGTTCTATTAATAATTTCTGTTGTCAAAAAAGCCCTTACCAAACAAACAAAAAAGGGTCTGTATCCACATGAGTAGCTCTTGCTGCAGTTGTAGATAAATGCAAGGGGACACATGAAGTATAATCACTGGTACTGGGTGGGAGCTGCATACAGGCTCCGCGATTACCATGGGTGAACTATGCCTCTCCTGCAGCCAAGGGATACGCACAGCGCGGGCCTGATGGCACAGCTGTACACACAGCACAACACAAGCGTGTATCTACTCATGTTAACTAAGCTGTGGATCGTTAATGCCTCTGTGCACAGTGGTCTTCTGGTTATCATTGCTACATTTACAGTTCTGGAATTTTAGAAGGCTCACTTAGTGTGGTCATAACATAAAGAAATATTATGATATATTATGGAAGTAGTTAATATTTTTATGCTCTGTTTGAGACTAAATTTCAATCTTTCAGATAAGGTGTGGACTCTGAAACCTGCTTTACTCCTCTTCTGTCTGAGGCTGGCTTTTTCATCAATTTGTTATTAGTGATGGAGATATATGTCAGCATGATATATAACAATCTCTGATATTCTTATTTTAGTTTGCTTGAATTTTTTTTACTGTTTCTTCGTTGACTTGAGGACAAAAAGCTGTACCTTATAATTTATCTGATGGTTTTCAAAGGATCAGGGACCCCAATTTCTGTAATAAGCTGGTACCTTTTAATTTGGGAGCAGTGGGGTTATACATCTCAAATGAAGTTTAATATAAACACAGAGGTTATATTTGCTCTTCTTTCTCTTTTGAAAAAGTGATAACATTATTCGGTACCTAAAACTACAGTCTGTTAGGGGGAAGCTGTAGTGATATCCCATCTCTTAAGGGTACTTGGTAGACACAAGCATTCAATTCTTTCCTATACTTTGAAGCAGGAACTGGACCTGAAGTTCTTCACTTTTATATGCCTTACCTGATTATATAAACAGACATTTACACTTTTTGTCTTTGGCAGGCCGGAATTCATCTTACCAGATGAATTCCTGCCTGCCTTAGATCAGAGACAGGTGTAATCCTAAACAATGCAGCCATCTGTCTGGAATGTTCACCTACAAGAAGTTGTATTGTTTCCTGCTGCCAGGTGCTAAGACATGGCATGTACAATGATCACTGCTATGCATATCCCATTTGGCTTTTCTTGAAAGATAACTCCATCTTTTTTTTTCTTTTTTTTTTTTTTCCTTTGGGTGAAAGATCATGATCTCAGGAGATTACTGCTGTGAAGGAGACACCTTTTTTCATAATTTTTTCATCACTGTCCAAGTGTTTAACTTTATATAGCTATATCAGGTGACTTGCTTTACTTGCTCTTTGGTTTCTGTTCTGGAAAGCCTCACAGTTTTTGCTTCTGCAAACAACCAAAATATTAAATTATCACTAGTTTTATTAGATTTGGACAATCTGTAGCCATCTAAAAATTATATGTCAAATTTAAGCCATTTCCTTAGACTTTCTCCAAAATTAAAGGAAAAGAAGAGGCACAACCAACTGTGATTCATCCTGTTATTTTGGACTTGCACTTTATGACAGAAAGCATAGGTTTCTGGAGATGTCTCTATGGTAGCCCCTGATGGATCCAGGAAGACTAATGTCAGCTAAATGTCCTTTAGATTGGTAAAGTAGCTGCAATTAAGTCTCAGCTAAGTGGTTTGCTAAAGGAATAAAGAAGAGATTGACAGTCTGCACTCTTGACCATTATACTGCTACTTTGGAAAACAAGTTTTTAATTGGGTGTTTACCCAACTCTCCTACTACTCTTCATATAATTGGATTTCAGCGTATGATATGTATTATGTCATTTGTATGTTCATTTCACATTCTGTTAGTTTCTTTTATATAGTGAGAACTTCTCAGCCATGACCTTTCATCAGAAGAAGACTAATCACTTAGAAAATATTCTTTGAATGCTGAAACCCCCCC
>VXBZ01006754.1:86718-116728 GCA_013399135.1 Heliornis fulica
AATGTGGATGCCAAAGAATAATTAAATACATTTGGCAAAAGGAAGTAGGGACCTGGACATATGCAAGGAATTTGTGACTAATTGTTTCATTTATTCTGTAAATATATAGAAAAGAAAATGTTTATACCGTGCTGAAATACTCAAGCACTCAAATAGTAATCTGACCAACAGATCTTTGAGTGAGACAGCTAAATCATATTTGTGTGTAAACAATATAGTTGAATCATTCTTTTTTTAAAAGTCAAAATAAGTAAGTATTCATGTTAGCATTGTCTCACTTTTATTGCTGAGAATTTACTTAAGTGTTTTAAGTTGGTCAGTCCTCTGATGATCCTCAGAATGTCTGGTTTAGTTTGCATATAATTGTTCCTGTAGACTGCTCTTTTCAGTTAAGCTTATTATTTTTTTACCCGGCATTGCACAGCTTCCACAGGTTCTTTCTATGCAGGCACAGCTTCTAAAACTTGGAAGGAAAAACATACATATTAGAAAGAAACTTAACAAAAACCTAACCTAATGGTGAGGCTAAGAAATTTTAGTTTGTGTGACTGTTCTTTTGTGATCTGTGTATATGATGGCACTAATAATGCAAAAATATTCTGATTTCAAAGATTTTTTTAGTATTCATCTTCTTTCATTGTCATATAGGTATGTCTGTTTGACATACCAAATAAATTTATGTTATTGGAAACTTCCTGAAAGCTTGGTCCATATGTTCTCTAAGATAAAATATAAAGGTCTTCATTAATCTTTCTTATCTACTGTAAAGATCTGGAGTGTGAAGGTTCATTCAAATCTAGGTGATCATGCTTGGGCAGGGGCGTTGGACTAGATGGTCTTTTGAGGTCTCTTCCAACTCCTAACGTTCTGTGATTCTGTGAAAAGTCTCCTAACTCATTGATGTGAGGCAGAAGTGCAAAACTCATTAATCACCTCCACTAAACCCAACTGATCTCTCTCCACTAATTTTTTAAATATGTAAGTACATAATTTAAATTTAAATTAACTGTCCAGAATTAGAGAATTGTACTCAAGCATACTTGTACCAATGATTTTATTTTTTTCCTCCTGGATAAAAGTTTGAACTTGTTGATACCTTAAACTTTCAATGCCTTACAGGATTTTCTGTCATTAAACTGTTACATATTGCTCCCATCATATCCATATTCTGTTGCTGTTCAGAACCTATTCACTAGTTTGAGACATTAAGGTAGCTGCAGATCTCAGTAGCCACTTTATCGGAACATTATGATAGCAGAGGCTCTTTCAGGCGTGCTAAATACACCACTAGTGTTTTGTAAGAGGAGCGAGTTACTACTAATAAAGTGATTCTTTGGTATATTCAGGATCAGGAAGTCAAGTTCCATACTTAGAAGTCAATCAGAGACTAGGGTCTGGCTTAATCCTTTCACACTAGCACTGCTGCTGCAGAAGAATTAGCAAGAGAAGCAGAAGAAGAAAATATTGACCCAAATGTAGTCTGTAAAGAACATTTATTAAGTGTGAAGTTTTGGTTTTTTTTCTTTTTTCTTTTCTTTTTTCTGGTGTTGCTTTGTTGTTTGTTTGTTGTGTGTGGTGGTTTTTTTTTTTTAGAAAACACAATCCTTATCCATAGAGGAAAGATCAGAAAGGATTATTACAGTATCTAATCACTTCTCATGTTCAGTAGGGCATAGAATGTCACCAAATTGTCTGTATACTGAGCACAGTATTTGTTTGCTGGGTTTTCCCTAAAGCATTTTGCTGAAATCTGATACCAGTAATCTGTTTAGCACATCTGTAAGTGAGAAATTTTATTAACCTTGATGGTTAACTTATTTGTTCGTTTAAAGAAACAGGATAAACAAGTGTAACAACAGATGCTTTTCAGAACACATTATCTTAGTTTCAAGCAGTTGGGCAATAATATGAATACTTTAGCAGTTGAGGATGCATGGCCTTCTGGTAAAAAAATTTGGGAAAAAATGTGATTTGGTTTGAAAGATAAATTATTTGAAATATTACAGTAATATATATTAAAGATGTACTCAAAACTATCAAAAATTTTAAAATTTCCTCACATATATTTCTATTTGAATACTACTGCAATTTTCAAAAACTCTTTTTTTCTTCCAACAAAAGTAAGAACTCTTTATCTGTATAAAACTTTCTGTAGTAAGCTCTCTGAATTATGATGATGACATCAAGAATATATGATGCTAAGGAAAGAATTTGTGATGATTAAAAAAAAGGTGGGATAAAGGATTGGTGAGGAGAAAGTACAGAGAGCAAGTAATAAGTAGGGGGTAACAGTCTTTGAAACTACATTGCATGTTGCAATACAATTAATATTATGAAAGTTCTTAACCAGTGAGATTCATTTTGTTTCCTGAAACATTCCAGACATTCCAGTCTTTTTATGAAGTTATATTTTATGAGAATTTTACTGATTTTGAACTGATTTCTTGTCTTTGAAGAGACTTGGGAAAGAAGGGATTCCTAAACCATCGTCACTCCTGTGAAGATGCAAAGATAGAGAAGCTGTAAATAGCATAGATAAAATATGTTTATGTACATTAATGTAGATCAGGAGGTTTCTCAATCCACACTTACTGTTTACATCGTGGAGTGGTCTTGGAGCTCAGGAATTGGATTCCATTCAAAAAGAATCAGAAGGTATGGGACCAGGCTTGATCTGGTCAGGAAAACAGTTTGGTTTTAGGGATATTTAGCATGGATCAGAAATTCAGTAACATCTGTTTTTGAATACAGATGTTCTGTTGGGCTATCCTGTTTGCTCTTGTAGACATAGCCAAAGGCTTCCGTCTTTGGACCACTTCCTGTTCTTTAAGTCCTGAAGGGATGTAGAACCCACCAAGCAAGACCTTATTTATTTTTGTCTTTCTTTCACTTATTACTGCCATATTAAAAAAAAAAAAAGTAGTTTTCCTTATGAGAGTAAGAACTTTACAACCTCTACTAAAGCTGTACAGTAGTACTTGTGTCTTCAGTACTATGTGTATTGAGGCTCTGTCTGATCTTTCAAGATCAGATGTGGTACTTGGTTGATGGTCAGCAAGCCCCAGTGGTGTTGGGAGGGAATTACAGGTTGTGTGTGCCATAGACGTGAATGCAACTTGCAAACATAATTTATGAGTTATCTGAGGCTGTAAGTGCCAGTCAGGTTAGTTGTTCGGCCAAGGGATTGTGTAGTTCAGAACAAGCTGACAATCTGGAAGTGTACCCAGAGCATTGGAATAGTTTTACAGCTTGCACTGAATCCCATGCAGCTGTTAAGGGCTTTGAGCTGACTATTTTAAGGCTGTTACATCTGCATAAAATACAGTCATGATTCTGGTCTGCAGAAGAAATAATATTGTGATAGTCTCAGGATTTGCTGGAGGTAAGGTCATATTAGTGCAAGAAAGGAGTTTCAGAGACTTGGAGTTCAAAGGCCATACTGGCTTCTGTTAAATTTTTTTTTTTCTTTTTAGTTCTCCAAGACAGAGAGATTGGTCTGTCGATGTTCTCTGGCACATTTTAATTCCTAAATCATTGTCTGGGAGTATTAGCTGGCATGAAGTGAAACCATGCCAAGGAGTAGGCTAAAAATTCAACACCAGGGATTACTACTAGAGCCCTGAACCCATTTACTGGCAATTGTGGTTTCAATTGGCATTATCTTTCAGCATAGTTTAAAGCTGTGCAGAGGTCTTTGTCATGCATCATGTCAAAGTCTGTAGTAGTTTGTATTGGCATTTCATTCTCATTAGCTTTATGCATATTGCCTCTACTAATGGCACTCTTACCTGCTTTGGTACAATGAGATATGGGGACAGGTTTAAGAAATACAGCTGTTAGTGGCTCACTACTGCATACTTTGGAATACCAAAATGTATTTACATATTTTCTTGGTCACCATGCACTCTACTGAAGTTCTTTAATAAAGAATCATATTTAAAACTTAAGGTGAAGTAAAAAAAAAAAAAATTCCTTCCTCTTCATTCTAACCAGTCCGCATTATTGCTGGTGGTTTTTTGTTTTGGTTTGGTTTGGTTTGGTTTGGTTTTTTGGGTTTTTTTTTTGTGTGACAAACAACTAATTAAAAATGCAACTTTAGGTCTTGAAAATCACAAATGTATTCATTGACTTTTAATTTCTACAGGAGAGGTAATTTTGTAGCATTAATGGGAGAGGTGGCCTAATACTTTTGATTTCTTGAACAGGATATTTTCCATATCTTTACATATTCTTACATATTTATGGACACTTACAAAGATAATATCTTGTATATATACATATATATGTAAATAAATAAAAATATTTCCTCACATTCTAGAGTGCAGTCTCTGTTTAATCTGTCTTCAGAAAAGATTTCATACATAGCATAATCTCATGATAAACATAAGGAAAATTCAGAAATACAAAAATATTACATGGATAAAAACATTTGCTATTCTCAGTATGTGTTGTTCTTTACATTTTCTCCATCAGCTCTCGGTTTATCCTGCACAAGGACCATAGCTGAAGTCCCATTTTAAATTGCTACTTTTTCACTAGTTTTCAGACTATAGGTACTGGCTTCGTGTAATGAAATGTTTAAAACAATCCCTAGGTTCTCTAGGGAACCTGCTTTGTCGTTAAATCTACTTGTAGGTGTTCTAATTTGCATGTAAACAATTTCATTTACATTCTGAAGATAAAGCTTGACTTGGTCATCATGCACTGAACAAACTTCCTTTGAAAATCATGTAGCAATTATTTCCAACTCAAATGTGTATAATATTCAGTTGAAGTGTACATGAGGCACCTAGTAGTCTCAACATTGTTCTAAGTGTATTTAATTATGACAGTGTAAAAACTATTAGGAAACATTTGGGGGTTTTTTTAGGCAGTGGGCCACTAAATGACCTTAAATAAAAAGCTTTTTCCCAGTCTGTGTGCGCTAGTATTCTCCTTAAATGCAGACTATTGTAACGACAGCTTTTACATACTGTTTTGAATCTACATATCAGAGAATCATAGAATTGTTGAGATTAGAAAGGACCTCTGGAGTTTGTCTGGTCCAACACCCCTGCCCAAGCAGGGCCACCTAAACCAAGTTGCCAAGGATCATTTTCAGCTTTTTTTTTAGTATCTCTAAGGAGGCAGAGTCCCCAACCTCCCAGGACAACCTGTATTGGTTCTCAGTCACCCTCGCACTGAAAAAATGTTTCCTGTTGTTCAAGTGAAGCTTCCTGTATTCCAGTTTGTGCCCATTCCTCTGGTCCTGTCACTGGGCACCACTGAGAAAGCCTGTCTGTCCTTTTTGTACCCTCCTTTCAGATACGTGTAAACTCTGCTAGGATCCCCCTGACCCTTTTCCAGGCTGAACAGTCTCAGCTCTCTCAGCTTTTTCCCATAGAAGAGATGCTCCAAACTCTCATCTTCATGTCCCTTTTCTGGACTTTCTGATAAATCTATGTCTGTCTTGTACAAAGGAACCCAGAACTGGGCAGAGTAGTCCAGGTGTGGCTTTTCCAGTGCTGACTAGAGGGAAAGATCACACCTGATACCTTTCATCAAAGTCCACGTGGAAGGCCAGCAGAGGGACACAGTCAGAGGAGGCTCAGATAAGTTTTGTCAGCTATCCCACAGCATCCCAGATTTAGGAGACCAGAAAGCAGCAAACTTTCTCAGGTGATAGGTCAGGTCAGCAGTTGAGAGGCTCAATTGCCTGCAACAGGGAAGTCACCTATGCTATCACTTGCTACTTTCTCCTCATGCTCAGAGTCAGTCAGCCCCAGTGCTCACACAGCTCCTCCTCAACTTCAAAGGCTGTAAGCCTGTTGCACAGCTGCAAAGGCTCCTGCTTAGATGGAGCAGGAGCCTTCCTCTTGGTTCCAGAAGTCACCAGCTTCCAGCCTTTGCCTTCCTCGGAGTGTCTACTGATGGTTCTACTAAGGCCAGACTCTGCCTGTGTCTCCACTGCAGATGTGTCAGAGAATATCCTGTCCACGTCTCTCTCATACCCTTTGACGCTGCACAGCCTTCTCCCATGCTTCCATAAATTCTCCACTTGGTGACACAGCTGAACAACAATAGCACACCTCCTCAGGAAAGGACCATCTGAGACTGTGTCTGCATTAAAGCCTCTGCCCTGGCAGGGGCAGCTGCTGCAACACCCACTGGGGAATGTCTGGTCTGAACTGAGATGAGGTCCCCTTCTTTGTGCTCCTGCATGTTACCTACGCTCTGGGAGCTGTGCTTTAGCCCTGGCCTCTTCCTAGCACTAGCTAAAAGTGTCCTTGACCATCCCGAATTGTGGGGCATCTGTAACAAAGGCTGGAGGTATTCATGGTGCATGGGAGCTGATTATGCTTGTTAGAAGCTACTAGAGCTTTCTCAGGTTCATACCTGCATGGCTACCCTTACCTTGTTTTTACTTGGCAGCATTAGGTACCCTCACATTTCTAATCCAGCTAACAATTTTGTAATTCTCTATCAAATTGTTTTGTTCTTGGCAATGATCAATCTTGATTGATACTGTCATAGAAGTATTAGAAGTATAGAAGTAGACAGGAGGGGTTTGAATAGAGGAATTGGCCATGATAGTTAAGAAATACTGTGTTCTAAGAAGCACAAATACATGAAATAGCCAGGCATGGTTGAATACTGAGTACAAGCTGCTTCTAAGTCAGCACTTACTTTTGGACCATAAAACCTGAATGTTGTCATAATGCCATCCCTCTGGAACAGAGGGGCAACAATTTTTGTTCTTATTTTGTATTTGTTGTTGGATATTTATTATTAGAGTTGAAAAAAAAAAGGTAAAGACATTTAAATTATATCAGGGATACCACCTCTATTTACAGTTTGGAGTTAGAAATTTTATCCATTAGAAAGTTGTTGGGTTTTTTTATTAGATCACTGGACCAAAATGATTCAATAAGTCATCTTTGTGATACCTCTGTTTCTGCTCTACTTCTGTAGCTTTAGCAGCTCTCTGTTCTCAGGCTTCACCGTTAGACATATCCTAATGCCTTTTTCCTTTGTTTTGGATAGGATAATTCCCATTTTCTCACCATGCTTCTAACTCTAAAGATGTCAGATGAAAGTGATTTTCCTGATACTTCAAGGGAGGGAAAAGAAGAAGAAGGAGAGAGCAACAGCAGTGTTTTATTCAGCCATCAATGTGCATCAAAAAACAACACATATTTTATCAAATAATTGATTGAGGCTTTCCTTTTCCATGATGAGGTAGTTGATGTATAAAACTGAGAAGGAAAATTATATATGTTACACTTATCTGAAGCATCTTTTGATAATGTAAAAAACATTGCCACTATTATTTAAAGGTGAAAACTGAAGTTAAGTGAAATTAAGTGACTCTCTCTGAAATCACACATTTTTCAGCATAACATAAAATTAGGTCATCTTGTTCTAGTTCTGGAGCACAGTTCAACATGCCCCTGTGAGAACTCTACCTCAAAAAGGCTTGGAGAAAAATAGAATCGGTAATTCAGGATTTATCCAGTTTTTCTTCTATTTTAAGATACATACTTTATATAGAAGTCTTATGCATTTTGTTCTACCTACTAATCAGTTCTGTGCAAATCTGCATGTCTTTCATCTTTTTGAAAGTAAATTAATTATTGTTAAAAATAACAAATCTTAAGGGAAGATTAACAATGGCAACTATAATCTTACCAGATGGGAAGAGCTTCCTTCAAGTTGTGTTTTGTTTTTAGTTTTTTTCTGTTTCTATGAAGAGTGGAGGCAGAAGGCGGATAGAGGATCTTTTTGTCAGGAACATTATGTATTTAGTACTAAAGGTTTTTGTATGAAGATTTTCTGAAAACTTGTCCCAGAGTGATTGCTTGCTGGTAAAACCTTTATATGAGATCCCATGGAAATAGAACTTTAATCTGTCAAGCTAATCTAAATAATTTAGGCAGGTTTATTTACAGAAAGGTTTTCTCAGAACACAATAAAGATTTTGGAAACAGATTGCTTGTGGTCTCTTTTGGATTAGGCTAGATCTTGAAATGCCATTTAAAAGAACAGCATTTCTTGTAATTTCTTTTTATTTTTTTTATTTTAGTGGAGTGTATTCCCCTATTCCATTGCTTTTTTTTTCTGAGAACAGTTGTGGGGTTTTTTTTTTTTTCCTTTCAGATATTTATCTTTTTCTTTCTTTAATAAAACTCTCATTTTGGAGAAAAAAGTGAATGAAGGTTTTGATGAAAATTAAGTTAATGGAATGTGATGGTTCTGCTGCTGCCAAACAGGAGACTTAAATGACAGCGAGACTTGACTTTTCTACTTTCTCTTGGGTAGACCATTATTGTGGCATATCCTGTTTTTTAACATTTCAGAACACATATGTTCAGACCTCCTACCTTCCTTTTCTGTATTTGGGCCCTGAAGCTTATTTTGCAAACATATGAGAAGCAGAAGATTTCACTCATATGTCCCACTTTCAGAGTCACATCCAGTCCAATTTCTGAGCAGTTGTCTGAGCAGTTGTCATTGTTGCTGTATTAGCCTGATAAAGTACAATATAAACAGGCAGTAAATTTTGTTTATCATCATGACAAAAAGGAAGCATAATGAAAGTGAAGTTTTCACTAAAGTTCTGATAGAATGGCATTCTTTCTGAAAAGCCTTGTAAGCTAGGATGCTCTTCAAGCTACAAGGTGCATGCTCTATACAACTTTGGCCTGTTGGAGCATGAATTCCACTTCATGATTGTTTCCCTTCCCAAAACATTTTTCTTTTTGTATATGAGTTCTCATACTGATATCTAATGGCGATAGTAATGAGGTGAGCCAAATTTATTACTGCTACATAAAGATGGATGCCGCATCACATATCGTAGTAAAGTTCTGCATTCCTCTGCCAATAGTAAACCTGGATTTTTTTAAATTTTAACTTATTTTTAAGCTTTCACATCAAAGCAAGCTTGTGATCAGTTGTCTTCATTATATAAACCAAGACAGTCTTTTGGCATCAAAATTTTTGAAGGATATAATTGTTTTGTTTGTCTTAAATTTTGCCTATTTTGATTTTTTTCTCTCTTTTTGATGCACATGTTCAATGATCACTACAGCTTAGCCATTTATCCCTAGAAAACTATGAAGTGGTGGCTGCTGCAAGTATCAGCTGAACATCTTGTATGTCAATTTACATTTAATTCATGCGGCAGGATTAGGTAATATCCATCTTTTGTAGTGTTTTTATATTATGTTATGGGTCAAAAACTACAGATGATGGTTCACCTAACTAAGCATCTAATCCAATGAATTGCCTTCCTCTGAGAGAAAGAAAAATGCTCCAATCTGTCAGTCTTTCCATATACAGGCAATAAATTCCAACATCCTAGATTCTTACTGTTCAGTTTCTAAAGAGTTAAGCTAGATGGTTCTGTAGAATAAACATTTAAAAAAAGAAGAAATGTTGACAGTCATGCTAATCCTATTCCCATGTTGTTTAGTATAATTTTATGTTGCTCTACTTGTATTTTATTTCTTCATAAAGACAAGATACATTTCGGGAACATTACATTTAAATGTTAAGCAGCCAAGCTAACAAAAATGATCCCTCCTTTCTAGAGTAAAACATCTGCTGAAACTACTAAAGAGTTATTTTCTCTTAATAATATGATGCATATATTACTTCTATTGATTGAGTTACATGAGCATTTGAAGAAGACTATAAAATTCTAAGGAAACCTGAAGATACTTTTTCTTATCGAGCTTTATTATGTGGTTGCAGATTCAGATAAGAATTACTAAGCAGTTTGTCCACAGATTTCTATTATCATTACTTTTAGGTGTGACAATATATGGACCTTGGGTTGGAAAAAAAGTATTTTTCTAGTGTCATTGACATTAAAGTGCAGCAGTTGTTTTCCATCTCTTCCACAGACAGTGATTGGTTGCAAATCCTCTCTTAGGGATTTGGATAGTATCATTTATTTTTCTACTGTTCAATTGCAGTATCGTGGTACTTCTTGTTCATGACACTAGCTTTGGGGAAAGACAGTGATGAGAAATGCTACCTTCAATACTTTGGCCCTTCACACAGAGTTCTACTGCATAGCAAAAGGACACCCCCTCAGTTCTCTGCACTTTTAAATACAGCAGTCAGGTTTGGGGCTAGAGAAAAATCTTTTCATATGGAAATCAGTTGTAAAATAAAAATCTCCTGCATTGTTTTGCATCTGGCTTTGCAAAAGACAACAAAAAAAACCCCAAAACCAAAAAAGAGATGGGATGTCCTTGGCTCTGACAGCATAAGGCATTTTAAGAATCACTAGCCAGCAATAGACTTGAAGGGGTTTTAGTATATTTACACTTCAGCATACTGGGTTTTTTCATTGTTGTGAACTCTAATAAAATGCTGAGGTCCTGGAGATATTTCTACCTCTACATACCCAGCAGAACTCAACCAGAAATTACCTACTAGTGAAAATTCTTACGCTTTTTTGCCATCTCTAAAAATTAATGTTTGATTCTGTAGTAGTTCTGCCAAACCTATATTAGGTTTGCTACCTTCTTGTAAGAGCGAGATGAGACAATTTAATGATTGTCTCCTAATTTGATGTCAGCTGATCTCCAGTTCAAGCTGCTTTATTTGACAGATGATTCTTGAAATGGTTAGAATTATGCTGGAGAAAATGTGCAGGTATGTTTAGGATATGTTAAGTACCAGACTTCATCTGAAGTATTGTACTATTCTCCATTTTGCTATGACAGACATTGTAACAGGTTTCATAGGAGAATGTGCTTCATGCAAATATACTTCTCCCATCAGTTTCATAGAGGACTTTGCATGGACCCAACCCTAGAGACCACTGAGAGCAGATGAAATACCAGAACTAAGCAGAAGTAACAGGGGTGGTAGGCTATTTGGATTTTCTTTCGATTTCTTTTTCCTTTTGAAATAAGTACTGTAGGTGTTGGAATACTTTATTTTTTCTCAATTAGTTATGGCCATGGTCCATGCAATGATTGCCTTTTAGAAAAAAGTGTGGCTAGAAGAAAACTGCTGGGAAAAAGTGTAGTAAATGGGTGTTGTTCTGCCTGCAGATGGAGCTGAATTTAAGTTATATCTGAGAACTGTAAGATAGATGAACTTTTGTAAAACCCAAGTGGTGCATACTTTTGTCAGAAAATGGCAGGATGTCTAAGATATGAGTTTTGTATTATAATGTTGATGTTTTTCCCCCACTGTGCTGTCCAAAGAATATTAGAAACTTCTGCTCTTGTACTACAGTGCAGTATGGACATATGGCTTTGCTCAACCACGGAAGATGTGCTGTCAAAAATTTATGCCAAGTCTTGTTTCACCAAATAGTTTAGTATGAGGAGCGGGGAATCCAACCTAATTATCAAAATTCGATGGTTTGAGAGACTATGAGAAAATTTTCACTGTTATGTTTACATGCCAACAGCTTTTCTTATTTTTAATTGTTGCCATAATTTATCTTTGTCATTCCTGAAACCATGAAGCGGACTGATTTATATTTAACCATTACGAGACTTATTTGCCTTATCTTCACTGCAGAAAATTCACACAATTGCAATTACTGCTCCGTGTAAATTGTATAGCACTTAAACTATTTCTTACTGCTGAGGCCAGCATATTTTGTATGTAATCAGCCTGATTAAATGATAATCAGACTTCAGTGATACTTTATGTCAACAATTAGGTGAAGTTTTAAAGTAGCTTATATAAGAACAAGATTAGGAGCTTAGAGGTCAATTTTCTTCACTCCTCACATATGAGTAACTGTAAGCAACAGTGTTGGGTTCTAGTGCCTCAGATTTTGGAAGTTTAATTTCAAGTAGTCAATAGTTTTCATGGTGCTGAGAAGCTTCAGTTCCTGTTTAGATGAATTTGAAAGTTCAAACATACACTACCCATCTTTCCAAATAAAGAAAGAAACAAACAAATAAATAAATAAATAAACCGAGCAATTTCTTGCCACTGTCATAACTGGAGAAAATCACAGTGAAGTAATCAATCTCCTTCCAACTCACAAAAGAAAATGAGGAGAGGGAAAGTGTCATTTGTTCTCGCTCCGTAGTCAGTGTTGTTGCCTTAGGGCTGCACCAAGCTTGCTACGCTCTCCACTCTGTGAGAGAAGAGACAAAATCAAATGTGTCTGTGGAACTGAATACATTACCACCAGACTCTGAATGCCTTGAGCAGGTGATGCAGACACATGCATAGGCACTCTGTATTGCCCCTGCGTGAAGACAAAGCGCCATTTCCCATGGGTTCAGAACCTACTTTTGTGGTATTAGAGTGTGAAATATTTTTCCTCTGTGGATTGTGTGAGTTTTGTGCGCAAATATAAAAGATTGAAAATGACGGTTTACTCTTTCACCAGTGCTTTAGGATTTGGTTTCTCTGGTGACAGTTAATAAAAAGTACTGGGGGAAAAGGTACGTTCCATGAGAAGCAGTACTAACATTTGGTTTCTTAGGGATTTGTGCTCTTTATCCATAATCTTTCCTTCTTTCCTGCTGCAATATTCATAGCTCTCTTCTTATGGGAAAACCTCCAGGCAAGAGGCAGCATATACTGTGGCTCATTTAGAGCTGTTCATGTATTGATCAGCTGGCCAATACATATATCTGACTAGCCAGCTGGTTTCTGTCAAACAGCATGTTAAGAGCTCTGTTCTCCCCAAATATCAGTTTTAGTAATACTCTCTGCTTAACAACCCATTGTTATAAAATTTCTATGAAAGCAGCAGACTGTTTTCCAGATAGATCAAAATTATCCAAAAGAATTCAAAAGTTAAGGAGTTTCAGATGGAAAGACAGGCAATGATCGACATCTTCTTCCCGTATGAAATAAACCAAAAATATACTACATTGAAGTTACTCATGTCTCAATGTCAAGTGCTTAGAAATTAGGAAACATACTATTTAAGATTGTCTCTTTAATGTGTTTTTAACTACTTTGTGAAAATGCTGTATTTTTAAAAAACATTAAACATTTGATACCATATTGTACCATTATTGCACATTATCATCCGTAATTTATGCAATTATGAGGGCTGCAACTTGCTGAAATAAGTTTTTCTTATTTCTCTGAGATTTCACACACAGAGGTCAAAGTCACAAATTCAGGTTCTGGCACACATACACACACAAAAGAACGAACAAAATATTTGTAGTGTTTTCTTTTAAAGTGCCAGTTCTTTTTACAGAGATACTTAAGATTAATAGCTATTGATTTGGCTTTGTTTTGCTCTCATTTAATTGACCTAAATAGGGGTTACTCTAAGGGAAATCAATAGGGAACACTAAATTATGTTGTTTGATTTACACAGAATTTAAACACATAACGCTGATTTTTCTTGATAATTTTCATGTGAATGACAGTATGTTTCACAGTAATAAGTACATACCGAGAACTGGAACTGAGAGGGAAATACATTTCTTACATGCCTCACCTTCTGAGACCTCTGTCATGTAATCTGGTTGATTTTGGCACCAGATAGGTGTAATGACAGGCATTTCAAGGAGGACTTCTGGATGGATGCAGACAATGATTGACGATCTGTGTCCTACTAATATGTAAAAAAAAAATTTCTCCTTGCTAGAAACCATAGCAAATACAGTTTCTTTTGCTTCCTTAAAAATGTATGTCTTTCTGAAACAACACTCATCCATTCCTTGTGCTATTTTTCCCTTAGATAAGAGGAATAATCACATTTATGTTCCAAATTGACACTGAAGAATGTAGTGCATATATATATATATGCTGTGCAGAGATAATTTGATATTTAGGAAAAAAAAACCCTAAGTGGTATAAAGGCATAAAATTATGTTATATCCTTATACTTAGAGATGTTTTGAAAATTTCTCTGCTGGATGTTTATAGTTTGATGAATGGAACCTCAATGTCTAAAGATAACAAAGATTAGTAACTGAGTACCATTTTGTAGGTGTAACATATGAAGATGATCAGAATACAATGAGTTTGAGTCTCATCTCTCACTTGAGGGAAACTGCAAGTAATTCTTCGGAAATCAGTAGAATTACATTAGAGCCAAATTATGTGTATAAAAGGGAAATAGACCAGAATAAATTATTCTGCTGTATCTGTTTCCTAATAAATCTCATAGGGGCCTTCTGTTATGGAAAAAAAAAAAAGTTATTGTATTAAGAATACACTGTTCACTTTAGGAAGTGAATGTTATTTGCCGTATTGGTTTTTTCAGGGAAACCAGGCCTGATGTCCTAATATCAGAATTTTTGAATCAGAAGAAATCAGGCGGTTTGAATGTTAGCAGTACAACACAAAGGAATGGATATTGAATTACCGATTTAATTTTGAAATTCTGACGTTCTGGTAATTAGGAGCATTTTGTTGATTCAATTGGTAGTCTCCATTATCCCAGACACTTCCTATTTAACATCCTACTTGACAGTTGTGGTCGAATAATAAAAAACCTAACTTGTTCTTCACCACTAAAAAAGATAAATTCTTGCTGGAGTATAGCTGATCAGAGATATTATATAACCATAAAACATTTGATAGAGACAAATTCCTACAATTTTTTTCCTCCTTTATATTATAAACAGGGTCAAACACATAGTTAAACTTTTTTTCATAGGAGACATATGATATGGGAGACAAAATGTGCTTTCTAGACAGAAAACCCCCACATCTTTTCAGTCTTCTGACTTATTAAAACTTTGCGCTGACAGTATTGTTTATCAGGTTATATACTCTTATATACTCTTATAAAGGTCCTTATACTCTTTTAGAGACAGCCTGCTTTCAGGAGTCTTGTCAGCTTGTGGAACTCTCTATGTGCCAAACCTTAATCTCACTTTTTATCAAGCATTATTAATCTGTCTTCATAGTATCTGCTCTGGCAAAACAATCCTCAATATGGCAGTGTTCCTGCACAGCAGCACTGGTGAATCCAAGCAGGTCGTGTTTAGGCCTTTCTATTCTGTCAAGTACTGTCCTTGTCCATTGAGTACCAAATTCTGCTGTTTTGTTAATCTTTTCCAATTATTAGCCTGCTTGTGAGCATGGATCAATTTATTTAGTAACACTAATCAGTGAATAAGGATTTTTTTTTAAGTCTTCCATGTGTTTTGCCTAGGCCTGGCTAAAAAGAATGGATTTGCCCCTCATTACCACCAAACTGACAGTTTTAGTCTTCTGTCTTCCGTTATCTACATAATTTAAGACCTGGACTACTTTCAGTTTTGACACTTGGTCTGTTTTTACTGACTTAGTGTCATTCAGGTAAGTATTACTCACAAAATTAGCCCTACTACCTGCACGCAAGAGTATTTCAGTAGTGAGCCGTGCTATGTACTGCATTTTAGCGGTTTGATGGGACAAGGAGATGTCCTGTAGCACAGTTCTTTTACACTGTATTCTATCCGGATCCCTGATCTTAAAGTGCATTTTGTAATTCATAGAAGGATCAAATTGAGCTGATTTGAAGCAATACCTTCCATGAAAACAGTTGACAGCTTTTCTGGGGGAAAGTGATACTGAACAGGCTAATGGGATGATACGTAGACAATAAAAAATAGTACTATAGTTACTGAGAAATCATTTGTTATATGAGATTTAAGATTTCTTTGGACATTAGCAAATTAGCTTGAAAGAGAGTGAAACAGTTTATAGGATAAACTAATGAATCTGAAGTGGTGCAGGGTGGAAATTTAGTCATCACATCCTCATCTGCTGGGGTACTGAGATTTGCCAGTGTCAAACTGTTCACTTTAGGAAGTGAATGTTATTTGCCAAGGATGTTTTATGTCTTGTGTAAGAAACCTTTAAATTTAGTGATAAGGTTATTTCTCTATATGTACAATGGAAATTTATTTCACTTGAAAACCTTTGCTCTAAACAATACATAATGAAAGATGTCATATGAAAAACTGGTGGAAGTACGCCAGTGGGTAATGAACTCATTTAGAGCTTGACTATATTGATGTTAGGAAATGTACTTTTCTATATACATGCCAATTAGACTTGGCATGTAAGAAACATAAATATATAAAGAAGCATAGATTAAGTACTAGAAATAGCAAAACAAAATTTCTTTTTTTTTCATAATTTTCAACTTTTTAATTGGAATTATTCCTGACCTGTTCATGTTACAGATACACTTACAACACTACTGTAGCAGAATGCAATCAAAACCTGTTTGAATTATCTGTCTAAACTCATTCCAAATCCAATCTGAGCCATACTTCGGCATTAATGTAACCTTTGGAAAAGAGCTATCTCTTGAGTCTAGAATCAACCAATAAAAGATTAAAAGATTGATTATTTTTTTTTGTACGTTTAGCAATTCTGTAATTCAGAAATTCCTCTGACTGATACCATGTAATTGGCAAGCGATTCTCACCAAGAATCTTGACAGGACTTCGGGGACAACGTGGTGGTGATGGTGCTGCAATTGATGCATTGTTAACTAAGATGACAGTTGAGGACCACTACTGTGGTTTTACTTTCCAAACTGTTTTCCAGGATGAAAAAGCTTAGTGTTACATACATCTATACATGTGTATCTCTGTGTGTAGATACATACATACTATACATGTATATCTATGTATTCTTAGCTGTTGGCACACAGTTGTGTTTCAAGCACACAGATGGGCAGCTCAGGTCCGTTTACCTCTAGTAAGCATTCTGTCATTGGCAGCCAATGTGAGGAAGCCAGAGGGACATGTCTCCATACAAATGTGATCTTAAAAAGGCAATTTTCATTTTTTATGGTGGTTTTACAGAGTTTTCACAAAATTTAATATGTAGATGACTTGCTACAGCATAGTGAAAGTCAAAAGGCCTTATTCAACTTCTGTGTTTTAACAGGCTCCATGATGCCTCAAAATTAAAATAATTGCAATTATAAAATGTTATTTTTGGTTAGAGACAGTGGAGTTCTCATCTGAGTTCGGTATTTAATCATGCAAGATACTGCTACTCTGGAGTAAAAAAAAGGCATATACTCAAAACAATGGGCAATAGTTTAATCAGTATAATTACTATTTAAATACAGGTTTAAGGTTTTAATGCTTTTGAATTATAGTCCATTACCCTCATAGTGAGTGAAGGCTATACATTGCAAGAAAGATTCTGAATCTTTGCTAATATAGTTATTGCGGTTCTTTACTATGTTGCTGTGCTAAGTACTGCTCAAGGACTGTTCAGGTAACAACAGCCCAGGAGAAGAGACTTCTTGGGGCAAGGTCATGTAGCAACACCTTTGTCTGACCTGTACTGGACTGTACATAGGCAAAGATAGTCTTCTGGTCTTTAGTGCTATTAATGACAAGAGTAGAAAACCTCCCATCTAGTACTAACAGGGACCTCTAGAAAAGACATTCTCTTGTTTAGTTTTGTCCACATCCATTCCCTGTATTTTTCAAATTAGCAGGTGAAGCACAAGCATCTATTTGTCCCTTAGATCATCATCCTGACTGTACTGATTTATTATTCTTTAAAACTGACTACAAATGTAAAAAATCGGACATGAAAGATTTCATAGGTGTTAAAATATTTATGAATTCATGTCAAACTCTTCCTTCAGTTAACTGAGATGTATGTAGCTAAGAAGTCTAAATAGTCTGTGAATTCATACAATTGGTTGACATGAGAGATAATACATTTGCTGTCTAAATATTTCATATGCTGTCATTATTCTTAACATTGCAAAATACCCAAATAGTAAAGCTCTGTAATTCCTCATACTAGGGAATTCGTGGTTGTCCAACTTCTTCCACTTGATCAAGTGCTTTCTAATTATTTTTTTGTTTTAAATGGCAGAAATAACAGAGGAAACTATGTTCATGAATACATATTTGTGGAATTACTTCTTAAAAGAAATATGCTAAGAAAATGGGACACAACATTGCAAACAAAAGTAGAAATAATTCTCAGTTCCTCTGGACTACATGGAATGCATCCGTTTTTGAATGATATGTAAGATTTGCTAAGTAAATAGAGTTGTAAATAGTTTTCCAATAAAAATTATTTTTAGTTAGAGCCATAGGTATGCTGTTCATATATTGTACAGTTCATCTCAATTATTTTAAAAACCCAAATTGGCTAATATTTTATATCAACGTATTTATAGGATATATTATAAATACAGTGTTAATAACTTCCCATTTACTATTTTTGTTTCAAAACAGTTCAATGGCTACAGACCCTCACTGGGGATTAATTTCTGCTGACATCAGGTTGTTCCCCTTGCCTTGTGTGAACATTTGTATAATTCTAATCAAATTTTGAAGATTTCATAAAGTTTAGATGAATTTGCTGTACTAGGAATAGTTCTTTGTGGTGCTTTTTATATTAAAAATATTATAAATTATGGTCACTTATACAGTAACCTCTAATTAAATGGGGAGGCATCAAGGATATCTTTTTCTAAATTAATTTTCCTTTTTTTCTTTTTTTTTTTTCTTTTTTGAGATTAGATGTATTACCAAATCACCCCCAGTAGTCTTAAATTTATCTTTTACTTGCAGACAAATTTATGTCTAGCATTCATTGAGCTTGATATTCAGATCTTTTCCAAAATCTGTTTCAAATAGCATTTTACTGTGTGGCATACTGGATGGATTTGCTTCCTTTTGAAAACCTTGCTACCCCTCCACATTGTCTCCTCTTTACATTTTAAGTAATGTAAAGTCTGTAACTTGTTCATGCCAATGTTTACTCTGGACAAACTTAGATCTTACTTGTCTGATTCAGCTACAGGCAATTATTTGGAAAACAGATTCTGCAGGGAACTGGAAATCTGACTTTCTATATTGGTCTAGCCAAATCAGTGAATTTGGAAACAAGTGGAAATAAATTGGTGGAAACCATGCCTTTATACTGACATTTTGAAATTTACCTGAGAACAGTGTTGCTGAATGTTCTTCAGTTGGGAAATTCCAGTCCCAACTCTGCTGGTGACCTGCTAAAAATAGTCAAGTCACTTCTCTTCCTCAGGTTTTCCGTCTGAAAATGGAGGTAGTGATACTTCCTCCTATATTAGAGAATGATCTGGAAATATAAAATTTTTGAGTCATAGAACAGCCCAGGTTGGAAGGGACCTCAAAAGAGTGTGATAGTTTCTAAGGGTATTTGTTATTATTATGATATATAAGCAAGATATACCAGAAAGATAAGCTCTTTAAGGGCTAGATTGCAATATGACTATTTTATTTATTTTGGCAAAATATACATTTATATATACATAGAGAACATATATATGCATATTTTATACTAAATAAAGTTTACATTAAATAGTTTCCCTCTGTTTTTATAATATGGGATTGATGTTTGTGTTTGTGGTTAGTTTTCTTGAAATGAAACACCCAATTATCTTGATAGCTTGTAGATAGTATCTCTAAATTTATTTGATTGTTCCTTTTTACATTTTAGTGCTCGATTTAAGTTTTTTTTCATTCACAGTAAGCAAGGAAAGCAATAGAAATTAATAGAAATTGTGACTGTAGAGTCACTGTAATTGTTAATAATTCACTACTGTTGCAAATTCACTGTTTTGTGAATTATCTGGTGTAGAGAAAGCTTGCTGACAAGGTGCCTTATCCAGCATAGATCAAATGGAAATGCAACTAAACTTACAAATTTCAGAAAAGTAAGCCTCCATCTTTTCCAGGTTATTGAAGTACCTACTATAAAGGTGTAACAATAATTTGATGGAATGTTGAATAAATTTTGAGCCTGGCCACTTATATTTTAGTGTCATCACTGGTGGATCAAAGTTGTGGCATAGATAACACATATAAATTTACATTCACCATACTGTTTGGATTTTTCTTTTATTAACCAATCCATTGATTATCATCACCAACTGTAGCTTAATTTCTCCATATTGGGGGGAAAAATATTGGTAAAACGCTGAGTATAACCTGTCACAAATCCTTTTATCTTTAGATAGTTTTTTTGTTTTGTTTTGTTTTAGGATTTCTGCAATTCAATTTCAACTTCTGCTGTACAAATTCACATGGGAATCTAGAATTCATATTTTTCAGAAACATATTGTCTCATTGTTTCATAAATAATATGGTCTTTAAAATATCCTCTAACTTTATCATGAAACTGCATTTTAAAAGGATAATATTAAAACAATAAAATCCTGTCATAGGCCATTCCTTTTTAATTTCCATCATTAGTTTTAAATTGTTTCCAGGAAAATAATCCATTTTCTTGGCATGGCTTTACTTCTATTACTTTTAGCTTTTTTTTTTTTTTTTTTGCTAGCATTAAACTGCAATATTTTTTAGCTTTACTCCTGATCAATAATAGCAATGCAGTTTGTTTCAAGTGGCCAACATTAAAGATTCTTTTATCAGTCTTTTTGTAAAGCTTCTGTAGGCTTGACAGCTTTTCTTCCGAATCTTCAGTGCGTGTAGATTCATTCATATCTATTTCAGTACAAACTGATGTTGAGCCAAGAGTATGTTACATCATGTACTGGAAACAAGAATGAAACAAGACATTGAATTTACTATAGAAAATTTTGATTGTTTTTTTTTTTTTTCTTAGAATACAGAAAATAAAGGAAGTTTTCAGGCCAGTTTTCAGAATCACTCTTCTGTAATTTTAGCCAGTAATCCCCACAAATTTGCATAAAATTTACAAATATGAATAAAAGCCAAAGTGGACTGTGTCCTAGACAACAGGGTATCCAACGTTCTGTGCCCATCGGACAAGAGGAAAAGCTTTTTCCTAGTGGAGAATCATATGTCTGATTCAGCCCTGAACATGTAGGACACAAACCCCAAGTACCTAAGAGAATCTAATACCTGAAAACTACTGGTATAACCTACTTTACCTTCTCTGTCATGGCAGTCAGTGCCCACTGGTTCAAGAGAAAGTAGTCTGTAGCATCCACATCATGAACCAAGCAAAATGATAGTTTTAAAACTTTAAAAGTAGGAAAAACACTGAGATATGATTCATAACCTTTTCTGTGGGCTGCCCCAACCTAAATTGATGAACCAAATTAAACCTACTTTTTTCTTTTTTGTAATGTAACGACAGTCATTAGAACAAATTGCCTGTTTATATTTTTAACAAAGATCTGTACTGACATGCTCCTTTAGGAGATTTCAATTCCTCATTTCTTTGAAATACACTTCTCTGAATATAAATTTTTTATTACTCACTAAGTATTTGAACTTGAACTCATGTTTGAGTGTGAGGTGAAAAGATGGAGCTACGTTCCTTTAAAGTTCAATTTACATTGTAATAGAGATAAAGCAAATGTCACTAATTTTTTGAACAGCAATAGGGGTCAAGTTCTGTTTTGCTTTCTGAATAACCCAAACCTCTTTTTACTTAGCATCCAGTAGTTCTGTGTGAGGTATCTATTTACTTAACTTTCCAGAGAATTAATTTATTTATTGGCAGTGATCATCTATTACTCTAGTCCATTATTTTCTATATACTTTACAAATGGATAAAAATTGTTACATAATTGTGATGTTTGGGTCAGTACCATTTTTCATGGTAAATTAAAAATTACTAAGTGATAAAAATCATGTTTTCATGATGTTGCTTATTTGTGATCTGGCTTACTGATTCCATGCTCTTCATTTTACCTCTATTCTTGGATGAGAATAACACAGAGACAACAGCTCAGTTGATCTCTGTTGATTTAGTATCAAACACAGCTCACACTTCTGCTAAAAACACAATCTCTAAGATTATCCCAGACAAAAGTATACCACCCTAGCCACCCCAAGTTCCTGCTCCTTGAAGGGATCAGTGTGACCTGTGGACATGGTTGCATCTATTCTATCTTTATTCCCTAGTCATGCTATAAACGCTACCCAGAAATTTCTAACTGTTCTAGCACACATCTCCAATAGCTGTCAAAAATTTGAGTCAAATTTGTGGCAGCTGTCTTCGGTTGCTTAAGGAAAGATCTGAAGAACATAGGTTAAACATATATTTCAGAATTGTAAACAATCTTTGCGTCTGCTAGCATCATTCTATAAAGAAATGTGTAAAACTCAAAAGTCATGACAGCTTTTGTGCCATTGCAACTGAATGTGGACCCTGATTCTTCAGTCAGTGATTCTTCTTTCAGCAATCAAAATCAGTTGTGCTAGACTTCAGAAAAAGAGAGCATAAGCCTAAAAGAGTCTTTTTTTTCTGCTAAAGATCATTTAGTAAGGGCCAAAGTTGTCTCAGTAGGATATGAAATTCACAATTGTGATTTAATTAATTAAGAGCAGTGGAGGTTTTTTTTTATCTTTCCTAATGCAGTACTCTAGATACATGAAAAGTTGCTAATTGTTTATTTTTAAAATGTTTTGAGTTAAATTTTTTTTTTCACTAATGGCTTTTGGAAAGTTGACCTCAATTTTTCATAAATGTTTTGCGCTGTGGTGTTGGAATAACTCAAAATTAAATATGCACTTTTAGCAAGATACAGAGGTTTGAAATGCGAAAGTCTTTTGCTTTGTTTACCAGTAGAATTACTATAACTTTTTTGTCATTAAGAAATAGGAAAAACAGACAAATTAGGTACACAGTTTTTAGAAGACCCGTTTCTTTTCTAAACCAAAACATTCTTTATGTTTGGAATATGTTATTCATAAATTTCCACAAATAGACCATCAGGTGCTGCATCTAGAAATAAGGTTATTTAGCTGAGACAATATCCATACTGTTTATTATCTGAAATTCTTATAAAGGCACAGTTTGGAAGGCCTTTGTGGCTTTTTAAAACATCTGTCATGAAGACTGGAATTAGTGTTGAGTTTTTGTAGTATTTTTAGGTGTATATATATATTTATGCATATGTATGTGTTGTTTTAACGTAGTATGCATGCTTTTTTTAGTAACTTATAATGATTTTGCTTAGTTATTTGAAATTGTCTCACATTTCATGTTTCTAGCATCAGTGACAGTAGTGCTGCAGGTTGTGCTTTTAAAGTGTCAAGTTTTAATACACTTTAATCCTGAAACAAATGTTCTCTGTAATATTGTTTAAAATGCAACCTATTTAATTCCCCTGAAGTCACTTGTTTTGTTTAACCATTTTATTGGATAGCATTATGTACTGTATGTAAGTAAATCTATTTCCCAAGAGGCAAAAGCTCCTTTTCTTGTACTTGGGTGGCTGTAGGCATTTACCGGCATGACAGAAGTTTTCTGTGTCCCTATTGAGGAATGATTATTTTCAGATTCGGTGATTCATTCAACCTAATTCTCTCAATTTTCAGTTTTGTTGGGAACAATCAACAGGATTACAGGGAGAAAGTCTGCTAATTGCAATCTCCAACTACTTTGCAAGTCCAGTGGTGTGAGAAAATATGTAATTAACATCTGCATTAGTTTACTTACTAGCTGTTTTAGTAAGCAAATGGAAGTCTGAATTCAATAGATAAGTCAACTTTGCCAATATCTTTCTATTCATTTTACCTTCTGTTGTTCTATATGCATATTTTCAAGTCACTCTTTAGCCTGGTCAGGAATTTCCACAGTCTCTCCAATATTATACCCACTAGTTTCAGCAGGATTTTAAATTTAAAATCTATTTCAAAAGCATCTATATGGTTGCAGATCACAATAGAAAGCTTCTTTGGTGTTCAGAGCAATAAATAAATTAGAAGAAGGGCTTTAAGCTCTGCATGATAAAATGGACTGAAAGTAAGTAAGTCAGAGAAAAAGCAACCTTTCTAACGAGCCTAGCCGGATGCTAAGGAGAATCACAAGTTCGTTGTGTATTTCAGAACATGGTGCAACTACAGTATGAAGAGTTGGTGACTGAGGTTTATCACTGCCTCAGGATACTAATGATTCAGATGTATGTAATGATAGGGAATGCAAAGAATACACTACATAAATCCTGGTTCCGTAGCTCATCATTTTATACTGGAGATACGGGCAGGATCTGGCAAGGATTTGTAGCCAACATGGTGCATGCAGTATAGGCCTGCTTGCTATATTTACTTGATCACTGGGGAACACAGAGTATATCTTATTAGCGTGATTGTATACAAAGAAAATCACAAGATTAGTAAGGCATGGATTGATGACATATAAAATATTTACTTGTGGGCTAAGAAAATCATCACATCTATGAATGGTATCATATATTCTCTTGAAAATCACAGATGTTTAAACCATCTAACAGTTGAGACCACTCAAACTTCAGGATTTTGCTTGTTTCTGAAGTGTATTTTCAAGATATCCTATGTTACCCTCCCTACTGCTGTGGATGTTTTGCTTGTGAAAGCATGGTAAACAGCACAGATGTACGTGTTCGCATAAAACAGTTTGAAAAAATATGAACCTGTTGAGCTGATTCGTATTTGTATGCTATCAATTTGCAACAGAATTATTATGTTTGTATTGGTAGATTAAGATTAGATTTTTGGCTTGAACTATTGATTTAGGACTTTACCACGATGTGATTTTCCATACTTTTCTGTGTTTAAAACTTTTCAGGTCTTTCCAACTACTAAATATTGTATCAGAAAGGTTGTTACTAGGTGAAAATACAGGAGTACTTGACATGTAAATATGGCTTTGAACATCTGGTATCTGAACTACAGTATTTGAAATTGTGAGTGCATTGATTTTTCTCTTTCACTAATGACATCTGTGTAGAAAGGTCCCAGCCACTTAAAGACAGAGGAGTTCCAAGTGTGTAATTCACAGCAGTGATTGTGCTAATGCTGTTCACAGTATTTTTTGCTTAGAGGCTAAGTGAAAGAAACCTTCAAGTGTATGGTTATAACTTAGTGACAGATATGAGAAACATAAACTACTCAGCCCACTGCCCTAGCAGCAGGATTTCCCAATGACTAAGATGCTCATTTAAATTGAAAAGGATTCTTTGGTTCCGTTATTGTAAAGAACTGATTTATTTAAATGGAGTTGTTTATTTCTCTTCCTATTCCAGTAATTCTCATCTCAGCTTCCTTTACATGACATCTACAGCACTGTCTCACCTAGAAATGTAAAAAATCAGTCATGTGCTCTTTGTCAGTCATGTGCACGTCAGAAGTGCTCTTTCTAACCCACCGCTACACTTTTGCACAAAAGTCACTCAACTCTTTAAAAAAACAGAAATAGCCAGATTCCTTGGGGCAGTCAGCATCGGGCAGGCAGGCTGTTCAGGCTGTTCAGGTAAATAAAATAATTTAGCTAGCATAAAGGAAAGCCATTCACCTGGAAGAAAATCTTTGTTAGATTTTTAAACTTCAAAATGTAGTGGCTCGTGTCAAGAAATGCTAGGTTTCTCCATAAGGAGATGGAAGAAAAATTCTTATTCCCTGTGGTGTAACTATACTCACATGGCTACTGGTATCTGGACTACAAATACTCCTGGTAAATGGCTGAGGATGAGGCTTTTATCAGCCAATGGGCAGTGCACAGAGATAAAAAATACCGGGGCAGAGGTGAGTGTTTCACAGCAGTGACACTACACTCATATACTCCACTCTGAACCTTCACTCCAGCCTTCACCCAAGCCTGCATCCTGCCTTTTCATCTCTGTGAGGCTCACAGTTGTAGCATGTTTTCTACTGGATGGCAATAATTCCCTGCAATGTAAATTTGATAATTAATATGTATACTTGTATGACTATCCTTCATCCAAATAACATATATTTTATTTCTTAAATAATTCATGTGAAATGTACTCTCCAAGTGCATTATTTGTCCTCCTCTGTCTTTAAGAGAGCTTTTACAGCCACCTAAATCCACTCCAAGCAGTGGCCCTGTAAAGCAGGCTTCATGGGAGAGAAGGAGGATGAACTGTTCCACTTCTGGGGTAGTGGTGCCCTTATGCAAAACGGAGTTGAGGAATTTTTGGGGCAGAGAAGAATCAGGTGAAAGCCAGACTCCATTCTTGTTCCAGGTATAATGTCTGTCTGGGGGCTGTGTCATGTCGAGTGTATTATGTGACTGAATCACCTACCAGATGAGGTCCTGCATATGGTCATGTCTACGCACAAACCAGCATTAACTTGTCTGAGAACTTTTACTGATTCTGCTCTTGCTGAACGTAACGTGGAGCAGACTACAGAGTCCGAAAAGCGGACTTAAATGCTTACCTGCTACGTAGTCTTTGCTGTGGTCTGGCTTCTGAGATTGTGTTAATTGTACCATGTTTGACATTATCGAGGTTATGCCTATGTGAGCTGTGTGAGTTCACTCATTAAACTGCAGGAAAATTCCTAGATCAGTTCTGAAAATGAGATTTATCCTGTGTCACTTTGGTACTTCCAAATAGAGTCTCTCTCAAGTTCTTCATCAAACATTTTCCTATTTCCAGCTGATACTCAGGTTTTCTTCTTAAACTTTGGACTGCTACTGAATTAATACACATTTAACTTTGTGTTAAATTAGCCTTCACTGTACTGTATCTTCGATGGCAGTTCTAATATAGCTGGCGACATTTCATTTTATGCTACTTTATCTGAAAGATGATAACCCCCCAAAACAAACCCCAAAACTTAATAACAGAAATTATGCCTAGAAGGACTAATGTCTTTTATTAATGGCCATAAAAATTTAACAAAAAATAAATCACGGGAAACAAAATGTATAAAGCAACAATTCAAAGATAATTTAACATGTTGAGTTGAGAAGCTCCTATAGATGTTTCTAAACTAGTAATGAAAAGACAGGAAACTGGGAAGGGAAATATTTTCATTAGAATCAGGAGACAATTACTTGTTTATGTTTATGAGATACAATATTTGATAAATACTGACTTTAATGCTAAGTTGTGTACCGACCTTCTTCATTATCTTAATTTCTCAGCAAGATATTAATGTTTTGATTCATGTTTGTGGTTTTTAGAGCTAAGTCAATGCAGCAGGGAGCTCTTCAAAAGGCACAGCTATCCTCCTCCTAAGCTTGCTGTCTCTTATGTTAAATAGGAAGGTAGTGGTGGCCCTTCTGCTCCTGCTGCTTACAGAAAGTATCCTTCCTGAAGTTTTAGAATTGGTGAGTCAGTGCTGCTTGCACCAGCAGTCAAAGAGGGGATATTTTTAAGGTAGGATGGGGAAATGACATTGTGGTCATGAATTTTTCCTCTTTTAGACAACTTATTTTAAGCAGCTTTGCAACATTTCTGTGCTAAGGCCAGAAAGGCACAGTAGTTATTTTGTGCCTCATTTACCTCAAAGATCCTCTAATTGTTGCTTGAGGGTACTAAAATAGAGGCATGGCAATAAAAAAATGCACATAAGTTTTCATGGTTGTGGTAATAATAATATATTTCGTATGTATTGCATTAATGGCCAATAATGGATAACTCAATTAGTTCAGACTCCATTTGTTAGGATACTATTCAAATAGCTACCTCAAACAGCTAATAACTTTAAGGATTAGAAGATGACAAATAACAGATAAATTAATCTATTAGAACTAGATGATCTTTAAGGTCCCTTCCCACCCAAACCATTCTAAAAGAAAGGAGAAAGTATGACAAAGATAATGAGATGTTTTAGCACAAACAAGTAATGTGAAATACTTGGTTGCTAGGGTTTTTTTTTAACTTATTTTCTGCCAGTATGTATGGCAACAGGAGAAACTTAGCAATGATGGAGATGCTTACTTCATATCTTCTGACTGGGAATTATTTACATGTGGACTAATCTGAATTTTCAGTCCATTGTGACTGACAGTTGAAATAGAGGCTAGCCTTGCAGGATGGTAATGTGATAGGAGGCTACAGTTACATTTGTGAGAGTGTTGGAACTTAGGACTAGGAGTTCTGGATTTGAAAGGTGAGAACCAGTGAATGTAAATAAAATGTTAAAACAGTATATAGCAGTAAGTGATAATCTAGAAATGCATTTTACTTACCATAATTTAAAAATTATTAAAATAGCAATGATTGGGGGCATGTTAAGGACTTGAGGCATAAAGTTCAGTAAGAAATTGATGGCTGGCTTCTAGATTACATTTCTTCCAAAAATAATAAATAATAATAATAATAATTTTTAAAAAATGAGGGAGAAGTGTGAACAGTTAAGATTCTTTCCTGCAGGAAGCACTGGTTCACTTACTAGTACTGCACTCAATAGTTAATTAATAGCCTACATGAAATTATTGTAGTTAATTGTGCAGTCATTAATATCCCACAAAAAAGAACGCTTGGTTTCAGTACACAAACTGCTGCAAAGAAAGATTCCAGTTTAATTCCAATGAACACTAAAGCAAGAAAGAGAAATCATTGTTAATCGTATTTATCACCACGTTAATTTCTCTCTATCTTTTTGTAAAAGGACATGCCACGAGATATATTGGGTTTTATTTCCATGGTTTGAAGCAATATTCTTTTTGTTACAAACAGTTCTGCCTTTGGAACAGTGTTCTGAAAGTGTTAAGTCTTTTTGAGGTTCTGGTTCTTTAAAGATGTTAGTATTTGCTAACTCTACTACTCTTTATTTAAAAAATAACAATTTAATTACAATGGCACTTTTTTTTTCATTTAAACTACAAAGGCAAAAGGGGGCTTCCGTATTATTCTTGCACAATTAAATCTTGCAGAAAAATTAGAGTATGGTAGTCACTTTAAGATTAGGTAAGGGAACAATGCTGAATCCTGTCCAAAATTTGTATTCAGACTACTTACTACTGGCATATTATAGGGTTTTTTTTTTTGTGAAAATTCTATCATCTTGTCTGAAAAATAATCATGTACAGAACTGGTGCAGAATCTGAACTGAAGAGATGAATTTGTTAGCAGATTTTCCTGCTCTAAATTGTTTATCCTTTTCTCTATTTGTTTTAAGATTCCAATGACTACCCAATCCTGTAAGGTTTGTATATCACGTATAAGTATTATCATAATACCTATTCAGTTGTGTATCATGCATTTTGTTTTGCAATTAAATAAACAAGAAGGACCATCTTCCAAATGATAAATTAGGGCACTCATGCTGAGAGTAAATGAAATGTAGGAATAAATCAAACTGACATTTTTAAACTATTTCCTGGAGTTTGGGATTTTTTTTTAAGTTTCTATACATGAAGTGTGCACAAACTTTATATAAAAAACCAACCTGTAATATTTTTGTAGTATTTTAGATCTGTCATTACTAAACCATCTTCAAAGACATTAATAACTTGACAGCAACATAAAACCCCATAAAATCAAGAAAATATTGCAGCAAGTTGAGTAATCAAAATCCAGTTAGAAGAATCTGTTTACTGGCAATACAGATGTATTCTGTAAAAAACAGTACTTAATAAGGTTTAGATTTTTTTTTTGTGTACATGAGGACTAGTTTATTCATATAGTCATCACTTTTATTGTTTAAAGGGATTTATCGCTCTATTTATTATTCAGAGATTATTCTTAAACTTCTCCCTAGTAATCCTCTAAAAATCTGCTGACATGAGATCAATTTGCCTGTTTTCCTCAGTGCACTGCTGCTCCTACTCCTGTTGGCTTTGACTTTAGTAAAACTCAATATAAAAGAGAGGTAATTGGGCCCAAGCTTAAAAATTTTGTATGCCTCAGTCTGCCAAGGCCAGATCCCTCAGAGCGCTGACTATGCTGAACTCTCATTAAAATATTTGAACCATAGGGTATATTTAACTGCAAAGCTCTTAGCAATGTAACATTTCAAACTCATTTGACCCACCAAGATTGCCTGGATATCAGTAAATGTTCAATCTATCTCATGCTTTTAACTCCAATATATGAAAGGAAACAGCTTCTTGAAGATGAACTGCCTGACTAAAAATATTCTACAATAAATATACCCCATTCACTTTTCTAATGATGCATAGATATCCTCTGCAAGTATTGTGATCAGATTGCATCTGAATATTTGAGTGAAATTATATTTTTTATCTTTTATTGGAGAATGATTGCCTGCAAACCTGTATTTAGGAAGTAGTCCTAGGTATTGCCCTCATTCAGAACTGTTGTTCAGAAAAGTACCTTTCATGTAACATCTTTTTCCATTAGCAGCTTTTAATCACATAGATTTCATCTATATCTATAAAGCTTAACAAAAATGTAGAATGCCAAGATCTAAAAAAA
>VXBZ01006754.1:116764-141580 GCA_013399135.1 Heliornis fulica
TGCTGCACAGTTATCCATAACTTTTCTGTGCATGCATACACTTCTCTGCACTGTTAAAGCATGGTAATCATCTCTGGGAAAGGATTCTTACATTGAACTATTCAGCATACTCCATGATAACGCATTACTGCTGAATATCAGTGGATTATAATTTGCATAATCAGTTTATTTTTAAATGCAGACTTTCTAGAAAATAAATATTATGACATGCAAAAAATTAGAATTTATATATTAGTCATAATCTGCAAAATCCTGTAGGTGCATCTTTAAATATAATAATTTTTCTATAACGGGAAAATAATTCAGAATGGAAATTGAAACAAGATATGTAGGAATACTGCAGTCTAAACTAAGTGGCCTCATATCCCATACCTCTTTACAACACTTACAGACTAGCGATATGAGTCTTTAATCATTCATTTCTTTTTCCTGTTAGTACTAATACTAATTAGCACTATTAACCTCAGGAGAGGTAAATTCTTTATAACCTAAATAAGAATTCAGTTCTGCTCAGTGTGATAACTGAATAAATACTAAGTAGACATTCACATAGACCCCATTTCCTACCTCTGAAAAGCAAGAGAGTGGAGAGTGAGGGGGTTGAAATACTGTTTAGCCATCATGAAAATTATTACGTGCTAAGTAACTGCAAGTTAGAAGACACATGGTACTTCTTCCTGGTTTTAATGATGGAAGAGTAGTCTGTCCTTGTTCAGCAAAACATACAGTCCTTTTCAAAAATTGTAAATCATGTTGTTTACTAGTGGTTTGGTGTGCTTTCAGGATATAATGACATTATGATAATGAAAATAATATGTGTGTCAGAACTAAGAAACAGCTGACACAGAGATTACTATTCCCTTCCCTTCCCTTCAAAGACATTTGATGATCATTTACTTCATTTACTCCTCTTCATTAGATGTCCTTTTGGTAAGCTTTAGCTTTTGTCTTGCTAACAGAGCTGCAGAGCAGGTTCCACAGACTTGATCTGTTCTCTCTCCCTTTTCCTCTTTATCACTCCAGAGTTTTATCTTGAGGTATTACAATGCACACGATGTGCTAACACTGTAGTCCTTTAGGCGGAACTTTGCACATCCTTTACAAAGTTGCTGACACTTAGTGACAAGATTAACTAATATTTATCATGTTTTTAGCTTCAGTAATTAGTCAATATATGGACATATTGCATGCTTTTTTTTCCAACATATAGGAAGATTTACACAGTCATACATCTATTCCTGTGGATTTTTATCCAAACCTTCATATTAGGGACATGAAGCAATCCTGAATCGATCCTTTAACCTGAATTTAAGAACTTTTATCATATTAATAGTAAGCCAGGTGATCAGGCTTGTGGCAGAGGGGAATCTGATATTTTACAGAGTATGCAGAACAGATTTTATCATGGCTTTGTACTGCTAAACAAAAGTCATTTCTTGCTTAGTTGTACTAATGAAGGAAAAAGATGCAGAACAAGCCCTACTTGGTCTTAGAGCATGGGTCAAATTTGAATGAAATGAAATACCATAGTTCTTTTGAAACCAAGGAAATAATTTTCATCTGTACTGCTCAGAAATCATTCTCTTCTGGCAGGAGGCTGGATCATAGCCTGGAAGTGCCACAAGATTTCATGAAATCATGTTTACTATTTTTGAGACTTATTTTAGAGAAGTGCATTTAGGAAATGAATTTTGCTTTTTATAGCTTTTGTGAATCAATGTAAAAGAAATGCCTGTGCATATTTGGTCCAGTATTTGTAGAACAGCTTGCCCTGTAAATAGTTGATGGTTTATTAGCTAAAGCATTAGCATCCCATTGTGATGAGGGAGACCAAACATAGGCTAGATTTGTGTGAAGGTTAATTAAATCAACCAAACTTCCTTACGGGTCTATACGTTCTTTCATTCAGTGCTGTATTCTGTTTGGAATCTGCCTCCCGTTAGATTATCAGTTCACCTTTCTGAAATTATTATTCATGAAGATGATCACTGTTTATACTTACAGGGAAGTTTTATCAGTGCATGGGATGAAGAACTAATTAGACAAGACAGTTTCTGTACTCTCTCAGAGTAGCTTGTTCTCTCTTTTTTAAATATATCAAAATGAGGAATTGACCTTGATGTGTAAACCTGCACTGCCAAAATAATTGCTCAATAACTTGCTTACAGACTGCACAATTATTCTGGAAAGCTCCTGAACAGGCCTGGAGTGAGTCCTATAAATAAAGAAACAATAATCTTTGATCTCCCATAGCTGGTATATTCTTAGTGCCATACTTACTGCTTTAATAACTGTAATAGCAATTTATGAAAGGTATGCCATTTAAAAGTATAAAGCTCTCTATCTCAAAATATGATCAGTGAATTCAAGGTATAAGCATGATATTAACTATTATTTATTAGGTCATGCTCACCCATGGGGTATGATAGGATCCTTAAGGGTATGTCTGAAAGTCAGTTTCTATGTTCTTCTTAAAGATGCCCCCAGAATGAGCTGTTCCATCAGCTTTCCAGGGATCGAGGTGAGGCTGACTGCCTTGTAGTTCCCTGGGTGCTCCCTCTTGTCTTTTTTGAAGACCACACTGACACTGCCTTTCCTCCAGCACTCAAGCACCTCTCCTGTTCTCCATCACCTTGCAAAGATGATAGAGAGCGGCTTAGCAATAACATCTGCCAGCTCATTCAGAAATTGTGGGTGCATCCCATTGGGACCTATTGATTTGTGGATGTCAAGTTTGCCTAAGTGATCATCCTCAACCACAGGAAAGCCTTCTTTTCTCTAGATTTTCTTGCCTGCCTCTAGTGTCTGGGATTCCTGAGGGCCAGTCTTAGCAGTAAAAACCAAAGAAAAATTGGCATTCAGTATCTCTGCCTTCTTTGTGTCCTCCATCACCAGGGCACTCACCTAAACAAGGTCACAGGCTGAGAGAGTTGGGCTTGTTCAGCCTGGAGAAAAGAAGTCTCCAGGGAGACCTGATTGCATCCTACCAATACTTAAAGGGGTCCTTTAAGTGGGAAAAGTGGGAGAGGGACTGTTCACCTTGGAGTGTAGTGATAGGAGGAGGGGTAATGGATTCAAATGAAAGAGGGCAGGTTTAGATTAGATGTTAGGAAGAAATTCTTCCCTGTGAGGGTGGTGAAGCCCTGGCACAGGCTGCCCAGAGAAGCTGTGGCTGCCCCATCCCTGGCAGTGCTCAAGGCCAGGTTGGATGGGGCTTTGGACACCGTGGTGTCCAAAGTTGTCCCTGCCCATGGCAGCAGGGTTGGAGGACATTCTATGATTCTATGACTATGACAAATGTTAATAAAACTATTGTTTTAGTAGATTAAACAAAAAAATATGGTTTCTATAGAATTTATCTCATACATACGCAGTTCAGTTTAAGCTTGCTCTTTTATCTACACCAACATTTATGATAGTTTTCCCTAATTAAGTAAATTGTTTTATACTTACATTGAGCATGAATTTCTTTTGATTCATTAATTCATCTGAAAGAAGACCATGACTTTCAACATCAAGTCATAATATCTCATCATTTGTTTTTGTGTTTAGGAGTTTGTGTAAGTTTGTGGGGCTGGAATTTAATACTTTTCAGTGTATTACAGTTTAGGCATTATTTGCATTCACATTCATCTAGCTCTATACTTTTGTCTCTGCTCAGTCATGGATATTGCATTAGTTAGAATTTGTTGAGAACATTTAACATGTGCTTAATTAGGTCAATCATTTCAAATACTCTATCAGCATTTTGGCTAAGAACATGATACTTGAAATAGTTTCAGGATGTTCTAATATGTATTAACAACCTATTTGGGGGTTGTGCTGGGTTTTTATTTTTAATTATAATTTCTGTCAAGGTTCAGTTTTTTTATAGGAACTGACATAAAAGAAAATTTCAGTCACTTGCTGATTTTTGTAATCCTTAAAGAGAGAATATCTTTTTTGAAAATGAAGTATTTACATTTGACTTCTCTAGGTTCTTCTGACGTATAGAGATACTAGAAATACTTCTCTATTATTAAAAATGAATTTAAGTTGATTGTAGAGATTAATGTTAAAATAGTCCTGGCAAACCATTATTACATTTGCATCTGTCTAAATACTGATGGTCCATATAGGCTGATTATTCTGCATATTTTCTGTCTCTGAACGTAACATTAAAAAATAAAAAGAACACTGGCATTGTTTACTGTAACAGAGACTCTGAATATATTTTGTCATATAGTTCACTTAGCAACATGCCAGTAGAAATAAGATGTGGATTGTTTTAATATATGGAAAAGGCTACAATTCTGAAGATTAAATTATCTGTTCCTTCTTGAAAATACTTTTTTTTCCCCTCTCTGAGGATTAATTTAGTGCATTGCAGACACATAGAACTTTAAGCCTGTTTATATTCTAAAATTATTCAGATGGATATATGACATCATATCCTTTGTAGAGAATTACCACATAGTGGTAGAACAGACCCTTTTCAAATAGTTCTATTAATCTTTATGTTTGAGAAGGTAATACACAGTAATTGCAGCAGCCTCAGCAATGTTGATTCTTACTGTAACACAGGAAGCTATCAGCTCCAGGACTTTATGACTAAACTTGGATCTCTGACCTGTTTTTGATAAGAGATCCATCCTTTTATGAAGAAAAGCTTCAGTATATTAATTCTGGGAAACTGCTTATCTTAACTGCCCACCACAAAATCATATAAAATACTTAAACAAGTACATTTAAATGTAGAAATAAAATCTGAGTACAGAATTTATAGAAAAATACAAAACCCTCTTAAATTATCTCAAATGATAACTACCTATAGCTGTTTACAATACTATTCCAGTACTTTCTCTTAATTTGTCTTGAATTCAGGAAAAAAAAATATCTTTAAGCTTCAGTGTAAGGACATGTAATTGTATATGTTTTAACCTTGTGTCTGTATCCATTTAAACATTTTCTTATTATTCACATAAATATAAATTCAACATTTTTATCAGTTAATTGCTCCTGAGGAAGACTTTCTAAAGACCTGAGTAGGATGGTATTACAGATTTGAAAAAAAACCCAAAACTGAAACCCTGCTTTAATGAGAATGCAAATGAGAATTACTAAGGTTCAGTGAAGGTCATAGCAGCTTAATCATCAATTTATATCAGCAACTTCTCACAAGTAACAAATGAGTATTAATAAAAACTGTTGTCTTAACAGATTAAACCACAAAATTACGATTGCTCTAGAATTTGATCAGCTGTCCTTATACATGCACAGTTCAGTTGAAGTTGGCTCTTTTATGCACAGCTTCAAGAACTATTTATTTAGGAACTGTTCCCATATNNNTATATATTTATTTAAATGAACATTTTAAATGACTTTGCATGGTACCCTCATTCTAAAAGGACTTATAAAAACATGGTTTGGTTCTGCCTAACACATAATTTTTTCTTCTCAAAAACCAATTTTGGTCCATCTCAGCTGAAACAGAGAACTATTTGTTTTAATTAACTACATAGGTTGCATGGAGATGCTTCTACTAAGTTGAATAATAACCCAGCATCTAGCCCTAGGGTAAAATAACTTCACTGAAATTTAATTTGAGTCTCTACCTTATAATTCATATCCATATGAATATATAGTTTTCAATAATTGAATATAATATTGAAAGGGAAAGTAGACAAATTATCTTTTATCTGTAACATTCATGAAAGAAACCCAAACAAAAAAAAAAACCAAAAAAGCAAACTTAGTTTTAGTTCTCTTACTTTGCTCAAATGTCTATTTTGACATTTTGAATATATTTACTGCTTGACAAATAATATTTCTTTGATGGAAATGCAATATAATCTTAAAACAGTACAATTTTGAAAGATTAATTTTATTCTATACAGTTGTAGATAAATGTGTAAATATTTGGCCACTAAGAATATGTCCGGTTATTGCTTTAAGCAGACTTTTCAAATTTAAGAAAATACTCCTGATTTTAAAATAAGTCAGTCAGGTCACAGTTCCCATAGTTTATACTCTTTTGGGTATCTAAAGAATCAGGTAAAAAGAAGGATTAATTAACACAGGCTCAGTTCTCTGCAAACACAACTTAATAGCTGCTGGATCATAGACAAGTCTCACTCTGACAGCTGGCAGTGTGGGCTGTGCTTATCTTGCTATCTTGGAAAACAAGTGAATCGGATCAATAATACTCTCTGTCTGTTCTGAGGCTAACTCCCCCCTTTCTCTTGTTATATCAAGAACTGGAAACTAAAGTTAGAATATTAACTTCATAATGCATGAAACCTCCCTATGGCTGACGTTAAATTATCCTAAAAAATACATTTTAATAGAAGGAAATTTTCAAACTATGAAATTGGTGAAAAATACAGAAAATATGGAACACATTACTGCTGGGCGTTTACAAAGGAGATTAAGATAAGGAAGGACTTAAACCAGTTCCTTCTGATTTTAGTTCAGTGTTAAATAAGAACAAAATACTTTAGGGCAAACCTTCCTAGTGAGACAATACAGACTTATGAGAAATGTGGATACAACCTGTTATAGTAGAGAACAGGTAGTGACACCTGATTTGTCACACTAGCTATATGGTGCAGAAGAAGTTTTATGCATGTACGTTCATGGTGCTATTGACAGATGGTTGGACTTGATGATCTTAGAGGTCCTTCCCAACCTTGAAGATTCTGTGATTCTATGAACAGAGATGCAAGGCAGAAAGAAAGCAGATCAGATCTGATCTCATCTCTTGTCTCCTGTGGCACAACTTGTACAGGTACAGGGCTGTGAGCAAACCTTGCTTCAGTGTTCACTACAAGTGGGATTGGTATGTTGGGATGAATCCTTTCTCCAGCTCATTACCACCACGTGGACTGGTATTTCTTATAATAGGCTAGGAAATTTATTGCTTTGACTTTTTTTCTCACTAAGTACTGCAGTCAGTACATCTGAGTACATCTCTAATCTTCATTGATGTGTCCCTTAAACACTGGCAGGCTTTTCTGTTGCTGTCATTCCAAATGAGGCTGTATTGTACATTGTTAGTTTTGCTCATTCAATGTGACTCACCACAGCTTTAGCTGCTTCCAGCAGGGGTCTAGCTTAAGTTGAGGAATGTATGAAAACAGAAGTATGACATCACCGACCTACTGTCATTCAAATGACTGATGTACTAGATAGAATGCTGCTCCTCCAAAGATAAAGATATCATAGCTCTACCTACAAGTGTTGTTTCATTTAAGTTTTAGGCACAGCAACACAGCTAATTATCTAAACTACACTTAAATTTGTAGGAGAGAGTTAGGCATCTTCAGGTAGGAGTCAGATAGAGTGAAACCATATAGGGTGCCCAACTTCCCCCTAAGGTTAGGAGTCTAGATGAGCAGTTGAGGCTGGACATCTAATATTTTCAAAGACGAAAGTTTGGAAATATTAATCCTCTTTGTAACTGTTTACTTTTATCTGAGTTGAATAGTAAAAACCTTATGCTTTGCATTATACCTCTTTTGTACATCAGTACTCCTGAAGTTTATGAAGTATATTTATAAAAATTCTCTGACTGTAAAAAATTAATTTAACAATAGGGTCCCTAATTGCATATAATTCTCTATTTCTAACTTATTTTTACTGTATTTCATTATAATTTCATATTTTGCATTATAGGTGATTGAATTATTATTTACTTACTCCATTTGATTATCTTACTAGCTCCACATCATATCAGTAACAACTGAAACACTCTACATTGCTATTAGAATCATCATACTCTATGTCTAAAGCAAGTTCAATTAATTATGTTAATAGTTATTAGCTGGCGTTATGTGTCAACCATGCATAAATTCAAGATGAAGTGCTTAGATAACCTCAAACTTACCTTAATTTTTGTAGTTATTTTATATTTAATAGAATTATTTCAAATTTAAGACAAATGTAAAAAGGAACTGTGAGGTTTATATAGTAACAATTCTTTTATTTTATTATCCTACCTGTCTTAGGAGTTTGTGTTTTCATTTCTTGTTTCAAAGAATACAGTATTGAATTGCATTGCAGGACATATCCATACTTTGTTTCCAGTAAATTTTAATTTGGTGTGTTTAAATGCAACTACTGGAACAGCAGTTAGTCTACTTCAGCTGAATATAAATATACCTCTGGTGCCGTTAATAATTGAATTAATACTGCTTTTATTGAGCTACATTTCCTGTTGAAAATGCTCAATTGATGTAACTCTTATTTTTCCCCCCATAAAATCTTAAATTCTAGAATTTCACATCTTATTTGAGTTTTATCCCTAAAATGTTGTTTTAAGCTATTGAACCACTCATTATTTCTAATAATCTGAATTTCTGGCAAGTGGGCTAAAAACCAAACTGCAGGTGTCACAGAGAGTACTTAAGCTGATTCATCTTCAAGATGAACCTGTATGCCAACAAAGGATGCAATAGTCATGGTACCAGGACAGAATGTACAGAAGATCTGATTTTAGTCAAATGGTATGAGAAAGGAGTTTGCATGTGCTGTAGACTTGGTCTCACAATTCCTCAAAAGCATATCCTTCTAACACCAGGCATTACACAAATGACCCCATTTCTGCTCTTGGCTACTACTGTTTTACAATCAGCATTGCTTGCTCTCATGGTTGCACAGTAGCCTAGTTTCAGTAAAATAGTATTTCACACAAGCTGATTACTATGGTTGTCTTCTGAGACAGCCCTTCAATATTTCTGAGTTGAGTAGAGGTGGAAACCCATCTCACAACTCCAATATGAATGCTGTAAACATAAAGATGTTTATGTTATATGACAACAAATACAATCTCTACTAAGACTCAAAGGCAATGTAGACCTCAGAAGATCAATGGATGTGAAGGATTCTAATGCATTAGAAATATGGGCATGGGCAAGTATCGTAGTGAGGTTAGATTACTGTATACCTTACTAAAAACTTTCAATCATAGCAGTTCTTTAAGCACTTAACACTTATGATTAGCACGGCTAGGCATATGTAACAGTGTATGTCCAGGTTGCCATCTTTCTGCTCTGTCTGGCAGTTTTATCTCTGGGAAGAATGCAAAATATGGGCCAGTTTATTTCTTTACATGTATTTATATTCTTTTGAACTTGTACAAAACTTCTATTTGAATTTATTCAGTTCATCCAAAGTGTAGAATTCATCCACAGAAACATTTTAAATACCAAATGACCTTTTTAATAACAAAAGCTGGCATTTTGAGAAAGAAAATTCCTTATTAATTTATCTTTTCAATGCATATTTACTGTAAATGTAAAAAACTCACTTTTTTCTAATTTCCATAAATTCTGTTTACATTATTTTACACCATTTTTAAAGCAGTTACATAATTTTTGAAAGAAATGTTAACATATTAAATGGGGCAACTATTATATTAAAACATCACTTTGGTTGACATACATCGTATTTGTTGAAATCATGAATGTATTTTCTCTTTAAGAACAATTTATAGATATGGTTAATGCCTTGAAAGTGAAGTATAAATTTCACAAATCCTCTTTGAAGTTCTGTAAACAATTCAATCATGGAAATGATCTGTTGAATTTGAGGACACAAGAGTGAACTAAAAACTGCTTAACAGACTTTTGGCTAATCATAAACTCGTTCTGTATTTCTCAGGATTATTAAAAAGTAAAATTTCCTGCAATCTAGGATGTAAATGTAATAGTAATAAGAAAATCTACTTCTTACATAGCGGTGAAGAAATAAATGTCTGTCTTGGTAACTTCACAACTTAAATTCAACAGCAGCTAAAAACTTGCAAAGTAGTAATTTGACAGTCTAAATGCAAAAATAGCATGATATAAAACCTGCTGTCCACAGAAGGAACTCCTACATTCAAAACCATTAAACAATTAAAACTGTGAATAGGTACCAGCAATGTTAACTATTTCCAATAATACAAAATTGCATGCCTGAAACCACAGAAAATTATTTATCTGCATACTGGAGAACTGATTTACACCATTTGTGCACCACCCGGGAACTTTGATTACATTCATAATAGCAAGAGTCAACTAAGTAGAATTTATGATGCATGCCATAAGCCAACATCTGATCTTGGACTACAACTGCTTTAAGATTCCTACTTTTTTTTTTTTTTTTAATTTATTAAAGGTGAGTGAAAAAATTGGCATGGATTTTAAATGCCAAGAATTCTTTTTAGTGTGACACTTTCTTCAAAAGGCCACATAAAGGTAAGAGTGCAGTACTCCAGTATGAAATTATTATTGGCTTCCATGCTGCCATAGCTTGATGGGAATCAGGCTTTACCTGTAGGAACCTTAAAGACCTATTGAAAATACATAGTGAGAAGAAATGTGTGGAACTTCAATGCCTTGAAACATTAACCATTATGGTACTGATGATATTTCCAGTAAAACTGAGAATGCCCTGACAAAATGTCACGGTCATCCTAAATCCATTCTAATAAGCAAAAGTACTTTAAAGGTAGCCTGTTGAATAGACACCATTGAAATAGTAACATGCAAGTGTAAAGTGTTAAAGAAAATCTTGCATGTTTTTTATTTCATTCTATTATTTATTGCAAATAAAGTGACTGGTTTTAATCAATAATGTAAGAGACCAAGAATGATCATATGAGTTCAGTGCAGTGGTTCATCTCCATCTCTGTCTTGTCTCTAACAGCACTCTTAGGTTTGTGCTTTGGAGGACTAGAAAAGGAACAATTCTATATAATATCTCCTAGCACAACTCTTTCAGCTTTTCCCAGACTAGAAGTTTTCCTGAGCTTGATGTGGTTTGTCACATTAGTAATTCTCAATGAAAGAGTCTTCTGTGTTCTCGACGTGTCTTCTCTTGAACCTATCCACATAACACATGGTATCCCACAGGTCTATTTGTGTTGAGAGCCATTTAGTTTTGTATCCCTACAGCATGACTGCTTCATCTGGTAGCTTCATCTGGTAAACCCAAGTTCTTGTCGTGGAAAAGGCTGGGAATAATTGATCCGTATCTACCTCCTCCAAGTCACCATGACTTTTTCAAGCACCATTATACGCTCAAGTTTTCCCTCTTCTAGGCTGAAAGTCATTACCACTCAGATATGTTGTCTTTTATGACTTAACAATGATCCCTGTTCTGGTGGTTAAATTAATAAAGTTTTTTATTTCTACAAGGAAAAACAAATGGCCGAAATCATAAGGCAAATTTATCCAGACTAATAACCACAAAGTAAGTAGATTTTGCTTTTTATAATTCCTATATAATTTATGTCATATTCTTTTACTTTTTCTCTCTTTCCAAGTTCTATAATTGATAGGGTAGGAGAATTGATGGTGTAAGCGGAAATAGCTTTTCAACTGATACTTGCCTGGTTACAGGTTGCAAGATAAATGGTGCTGCATGTCTCAGTATCGCTAGGGTCTACTGACGACTATGCCCTGCAAATAAACCACTAGCCAGAATTTAAGACATTGGTTAATGGCAAAAAAAAAGCTTATCAGAAAGGTCTCAATTAAGAGCACTCTTTTTGTAGTGTCGTAACCTGTGCTAGAGATATTGTGGTACTGACCCAGGGGCTGGGTACACCTCTGTTCTCATATCACATGATTTCTGCGACTTCCCTGAGAAGACCTTGTATACTGGACTGGGCTCAGTTCAGGGCTTGGTGAGCTTTCTATCTTTAGCACTGTTTCAGTGAGCCTGCCACTTCCCATTTCAAGATGTGAAACCTCAATTTTGTTCCTGTAATGCAGCTGAACGGTTTAGAGCTGTGTACCATTTTGAGGGAGATTTGAGTCACCTGTAGTTTCTTATCTGCAAATATGAATTACAATTATCTGTCTAAAGTTTGGGGTTTTGCTTGGGGTTCTTTGGTTTGGTTTTTTTTCGTTTTTTTTTTTTTGTTATGTTAAAGTGCTCTTCCAAATAATAGGGATACATAAAAGGGATGTAAAGGCAGTGAAGTTGTGTTCATTATTTCCCAAGTTGTCTTCTATTGTTAGTTAGGTGCAAAACTCCACATTCCCCTCTATGTTACACTTTAATGCTCTGCTTTTGTCATGAACATTTTAGATAGTGGCTATTAGATATCAACACAACATCATTGCTATTAAAGAACTGTGGATATTGATTTTTTTTAAATGATTGAAATGTGAATAAAACATTATGACCCTTTTATAAATATAAGCCCAACTATCAGAGGATTTTTTATGAGTATGTATATTCTATGAGTAAAAACTGGTTTCTACTAGCACAAATTCCCTTGGATTCTGTATTTCCAGAGAGAATTGTAACATTTTCTTGTGCACATTTCTGTGTTGGCACGTTGCTAACAGCAGTAGATGTTAGATACTGTCTATTACCCTGCCGGTGCCAACAACCACGAGCGGAATGTTTGCATCTGCTTTGAGCCGTGCACCAAATTGGAAACAGTTGTCGTGCTATATTGTGCCCGCACAATTGACTGATGACAACTACCCTTCTGTGTACATGGAGAAGGGTTTATGCCTAATTATTTTTACTGCAGAGCTGGGAACTTAAGAAAATCCTTTAAACAAATCTTGGATAACCTGAAGTTAGGAATAATGGGTATTGAGAAGAATTGAAAGATGATAGGAATTTGTCTGAAGCTGGAAAACAATTTTTCAGAAGTAGACTCATCCTTTCACCTTGAATATTTTAAATGTTTGAGAAGATCTGTAGTGGCTGATTTATATTTTCATTTCCTTTGTAATTACTATAAATGCAGCAATCAGTACTACACTTTCCCATGACATTTTAAAATTACTTTCTGGTACCTCCTCCTTCTTCCCTGGAAGTAATAAGTTTTCCTATATATTACATGAGTTATTGGGCTACTAAGCTCGGTGATCTTCAAAAAATAAACAAACAAAAATTCTGCTTAGTGTTGTCACATTTTATTACTTTAACTAAACCAGTAAGAAAATGAGCAATTGTTATTCCTTGGAAATTGAAATTCAGTTGAGACATATTTACTTTTATTTTAAAAATATATTACAGTTCATGTAAAGTATCTGAAATCATAAACAGCAAGATTAAGCCAGATTTTCAGTCAAAGAATGGTGATACATTTGGTCATAAATTATGTTGATTACAATTAAAAGAAGATCTTTAAAATGAATTATTATCTTCTTAATTTATGTCAACATTAAACTACTAAATTAACAAGTAAATTATCTTATATTGGATTCATTTAGTGCTTAATTTGGCTTGGATTTAAACATATTTTAAGTTTCTGTAAAGAAATCTTTCCTTCCATATTTACAGATTCACAGACATTCACAGAACAGTAGGGATTGGAAGTGACCTCTGGCGATCTTCTAGTCCAATCACCCATCTAAGGCAGAATCACCTAGAGAAGGTTGTGCAGGATGGTGTCCAGGGGCATTTTGAATGTCTCCAGAGAAGGAGACTCCACAACCTCTCTGGGCAGCCTGTTCCAGTGTTCCATCACACTCATGTTTTTCCTCATACTGTGATGGCACTTAATCTGTTCCAGCTTGTGACAGCTGCCCCTTTACCTGTCACTGAACACAACTGAGTAAAGTCTGGCTCCTTCCTCTAGACTTCCACAATTTAGATATTTCTAAGTATTGATGAGATCCCCTCTGAGTCTACTCTTCCCTGGACTAAACAGACCCAGCTCTCTCAGCCTTTCCTCATATGAAAGAGATGCTCCAGTCTGCTAATCATCTTTGTAGTCCTCCACTGGACTGTCCAGTAGTTCCCTGTCTTGCTTGTACTGGGGAGCCCAGAAATGGACACACTACTCCAGATATGGACTCACCAGGGTGGGATAGAGTGGGAGGATGACCTCCCTTGACCTCCTGCATATGTTCTTCTTCACCCCAGGTTACCATAGGTCTTCTTGTCCATGAGGGCTTGCTTCTGGCTTATGAATGACTTGTCCACCAGCACTGCCAGGACCTTCTCTGCAGTGCTGCTTCCCTGCAGGTCAACCCCTAATCTGTACTGGTGCCTGGGGTTATTCCTCCTTACAAGAGAGAAGCCTACACACTCACCTTCTTTGATTTCATATGGTTCCTTTTCACTCCATTCTCTAGTCTCCAGAGATCTTGCTGACAGCACAGCCTTCAGGTGTGTCAGCCGCTCCTCCCAGTTTTGTATCATCAGAAATTCATGCAGAGTGTGTGTTTGTGTATGTATGTGAATATCCATATATAAAAAATCTGAAATACTTCAAAAACATAGTCATAGTTAACCTGTGCATTGGTTTCTGTGATTGCTCTTATAAGTCTAAATAAAGCCATTTTACAGTACTGGCCATCTTAAAGCTGCCACCCATAAGCAGGAATACTTACTGCTTCTTGGAAATTACATCATACCATGGTGAGAAGTTGGTCTGAGGAGATAACATCTTTTAAAGGGAAAAGCATCTAAGTTTCCAGATTTCAAACAAATCAGCTTTAGGAATAGTAGTCTAATGTGTTGCTATGCTTTATTGCCTGTATTTTTTTCACAGAAAGGAAAGGTACTTATGACTGTATCAATATATATCAGAAATATTTGATAAATTGGAAATATTTAGTCTTTACTTCTAGCAAATTAAGCATGTGTATACTTATAAAATTTTCCACTGAAAGCTTTGGACTTAAAATCTCATTAGTGCGTACATCAGTTATCCTTACTACCTAAGAAGAACTTTAGTAAGCAATGCAGTTTAAGGTCGCTGAGATAGCCATATGCTTTCTCTAAAAATGTAAAGTTAAAGCTGTACGTATTTCATCAGAAACACTGTTTGGAATTTATTACACAAGGTTTATTAAGATCCTTTCTAGTATATCTGGTTTTCAGAGTTTTTTAATTGCTCTTGTTCTAGAAATAAAAGTTCTCATTATAGGTTTTGGAGTGGATTTTTAAGTTTTTTTTTCTTTTTTTTAGTGGAATTTCCACTGTAAGTTGTATTTTATTTAACTGCTTGTGTATTTTTTCCTAATGCAGGGACTGTCGTCAACATTTGCTAATGGTGCTGTGTACAGCATAAACTGTGGCTTTGCAAAAAGAGACTGAGCAAGGGTAGCATCTCGCAGGCGGCAAGTGGCAGTAGCAGAACAGGTGCACTACTTGAGGTCAGTACAGTAGAAGGTGCCTAGATGCTGCGCAGCTGAGTTCCTTGGTCCTTAGCAGATGAGTGGAATCCCTGAGAGACTGAAAGAAATCTTGCTGGATTGAAAAAAAATCTGTAGTTACAGAGGGTCCATATCCAGTTACACCAATGAAAGCAACCACTTACTGTATCATGCAGGAATTTGGCAGTGATAAAGGTATGTAGGCTGAGTGTGTTGAGCAAAAAGGATTTCTCACTTAGAAATTGATCCTAAATTATTGCTGGTGGATTCCCTCTTTAGAACTCATTGTATCATAAAAGTTGTAATAAAAAGTAAGTACTGTCACAGGCACTGTGTGGACATAAACCATCCTAAAGAGTGGACATTTGAAATACCGAGACAAAAATAATCCATTTACAAGTTATGGAAAGCCATCACAGCCAAGAAGGTAATAACCCAGCACAGAGCTTTACTGACTGTTCTCTGCCATCAGAGAGAATGCGTATAAGATACGTGGGTATCTAGTGAATTTTGAACTTGTAAATAAAATATTGTCAATTCAGAAAATAAGATACAGAAATGTGTCAGTCTCAAAAGAAACTTCTGTCTGCTATTGTGATGAGAGCTCTGTGAGCAGAGCTGGCAGCTTTTTGCTGGGGAAAAGATGTGACTGATGGGAGTGGGCATCTAGGAAGCCTTTTATGACCCCAGTAACTGACATACATAGAAGTGCAAATTTACATTTGGGATTTAGAGAAGTTTTGGTATGATGTGATTTTGTGCCGCTGTGATTTTGCCTAATATCTATTGCATATCATTAACTCATACACTGAGCTCAATTTTATATCAGCTTCTTCAAGGTAGGATGCACTGGTCATTATAGGAACCAAGGAAGATCAGAAAAGTATTTCGTTCCTCCTGCTAAAACTCATTTTGTCTTAGTTCGTCTGCAGTCGTGTGCACTCGTCTGGCAGCCCTTCCCTCTGCTGCTTTGTTTGCGCAGCGCAGAGTAATGGTAGCTGCATTTCATTAAGGGGCAGTCATGCTGCAAAGTAACAACACTATTCTTTACAGCTGCTTTGTAGGTCTGGCTCTCCTTTGGTGGGCATAAGTTCTTTCCTGTCATGGCCTAACTTTTTGTAATTGCTTTCAATCCTTGTGAGCAAGCCATTTATTGCCTTTGCTACTATTTTCATGTCAGAATAGATGCGTGGCAGTGTATATGTGGTTGTTTGGTTCCTGTACATTTGTTTACAGTAAAGCTTTCATTTCACAGTCAGTTCACATGGTGTTCCATGGGAGTGTTTCAGGGACCAGTATGAACTAATTTATTTGTGGAAAAGGTTTGGACCTTGGTTTTTAAGCGTTAGACCATGGTCTTCTGAAATAATAGCTACTCCAGGGATGCAGAGCCCTGGCATGCAGACATTGTTTTAGAGTGAGCTGTTTGGGGACAATGACTTGATTTACAATAAACACGGGAAGATGTTTCTTAAGACTATTTCTAATGTCTTCTGTAAGAAGATTAGCAGAGTGACTTGACTTTGCTCACTGTATTCTCCTTCTGCAGGAGGCTCCTTATGGTGTATGAAAGTTTAGACTTTCACACAAAAGAATAGTTAATGATGTTTTCTCCTCCAGTTTGCATGTGATGATATATAAAGTTGTTCAAATCTCTTGCAACACACTGGCTCTTCCAGTAATGAAGGCATGCCTGACCAGGAATGGGGGTTTGCATCTTGCACTGAAAAGCTGAGGATCCTTGGAAGGCTAGATTAATTGTTTTTTTACCTCAAGCATTTCTGTGACACAAAAGGTGGAAATAATGGCCGTTTCTTCAGGAAAATATTTTCTGTAGCATGATAGTGATTTTTCCCATGTAAATTAATTAAATTAATACTGTAAACAAAAGAACAAACAAAACATTGTTAGTAGAAAAACAATGCAGTATTTTGGGTTTACTTTTTAATAGCAGAGCAAATTCAATTTATTTTTTCTACAAAGATAGATCAGAGGCAGAAAATAGGTTATTCAATCACAGCTTGGCAGTATAGTGAAAGGAGACTGGGGTCCCTAAAATACCCTGCATTTACCCCAAAATAAACAGATAAATCACAGCATCTATAGAATTGTAGTAATTTAACAAAATAACTTGTTCTGCTGGCCAGCTACGCTGATGCTTCCTATTCTGTAGTATAATGAAAAATTAAACCACCATGTTAGTAACAAAAACATCAATTTTATTTCTTTTCCATAACCATGGATGAGAAGGGCGTCCTCTGAGCATTTTTCAGCTCATGGGCATCACCATGATTCTATGATCATTTTATTATGAGTTAGAGAAATTTCCTTAGATCCTCTCTTCACTTCATATTGTTTTAGTAGTAAATTAGGATGGATATTTTAATAGCAAAGTATTTTATTTTCATGTAGAAACACTGAGCAATGGGATTTGTCTTCTTGAGTATCTGCTCTTTACTGAAGTCTCTGCTGGGAGATGGACAGTCTAGATTTCCTTAAACAACTCAAGTCCATCAGAATGCTTATGATTTGTTGCCAGAAGAAAGTTAAAGGAGCACATAGAGTATTCACTGTAAGTATAGGTATGTGCTAGCTTTCCGTCATTTGGCTTGTCAGAAAAATTGGAGCTGTGATGGAAGCCTATCTATCTTCACAGTGAAGATATTACACATCAAATTGTTCTGCAGGGTTCTTCCCAAAATAAGGAGAATATTCTATGGTTTTGCTTTGCCTCGTGTATCTTAAGTAAATTTGCAAGATTTTCCGAATAAGCCTCCACCATAGTTCAGTCCTGAACTTCTGCTTTCACTGATTGCACCTCAGCCTTTCTTTCCTTCTCCCCAGTCGTTTTGAACATTTAGTTAAAGTTATCACCACAAGGTGGAGTTCTGAACTTTCCGGCATGACCAGTCTCTTACTGTAATTATATCATCAGGGAGCAAACGTAATTTCTTCCTAACTGTTATACTTCTGTTACATCTGAACTATGAAGGAGTGGGTAGAGTATAAACACAAAATTTGGAACTGTTTTATGATCGAGTCTTAATGCAGAGTTAGTGCTGGTTCTACACATGGACTTTTTAATCTCTTCTTGTCATCAGTGTGCATAGTTGACCCAAAGGAAGAAGAAGAAGAAAAAAATGAAAAAATAGTAATAATAATAAAAAAGTTTACTGTCTAGAGAATAGATTTCCTATTTTCTGCTGTTCACTAAAAACCACAGTCCTGCAGCAGATCAAATATGTTTCTGCAGATGATCTTATTAATACTTACAGAGAAGCAAATTACTGTCACATAGACATTGAAAGCTTTTGGAAAGAAAATATTAACTGATCAGCTATATAAACAATTTTTACAACACAGGACTTGGTATAATTAGTTGGCTGTTTAAAGGAATTCTGTTATGCATGTTCAGTTTAACTGAAATGATTTGCATCTCTTTGCAGAGCTTTGCAGCTCTGATAGGGTTTTCAAACACCTATAGATACCTAGTTTTAAAGGAATTTGTTGTGTCCTATAAAATAGTCGTTTATAAAACTGTCAGTGTTTCTAGTTCACAGTAAATAACTACTTTTACATGTAACTCTGTCTGAATAGTGAGGTCTCAGTTTGAATAGTCTAACTTGTGTCTTTTAAAACATGTATCTCCAGAGCCTGAAAACGAGGGCAACACTCTTCTTGTTTCATAAAGTAATTAACTGCTGAAGTTAATTGTAGGAGTTTGAGTAGTACAATCTAGTGATGTGGTAGGTTGTGGTGCTGAAAGGACAGCTCATGGCAGCACTAAAGCACTGCTGCAACCGATAACGTATGTGCACGGGGTGTATGATCATTATATAGAACGGATCAGTTAGATAAAAAGTGCATTTACATTAAATCTCGTTGATTATAAAAAGTTACCGTAGTTTTCTTACTCCTTATGGAGCACATTACAACCTCTCAGGTCAGACAAACCTGTCCTCTAGGAGGGCTGTGATGCAGTCCTTCCTTTAAATGTTTCTGCTTTAAGGCTTAGGAGAGGAAGCAAAGTAAGATATTTGTTACTGTTTGTGTGAGCTTTTGGTGTTTTTCTTTAGTTTTCGGTTGTTTGGGGTTTTTTTCTGTGGTTTTTTTTTTAATTTGTTGCATTATTTTATAGCACGATGTGATATTGTCCCTCAGCTTCCCTGCAAATCGCTTGTTTTGGTATGTCATGCAATATGAGTCTAATCTATTATGTTACTCAGTAGTGATGAAAATTTCAAGCCATTAAGCTTTAATTGAACAAGACAAAACCAGCAGAATTATAAAGATGCAATTAACACTTTGGTCTAATTTTCCTTACCCATTTAGTCATTCATTAAGAATTTAATCTCTAATATTTTGAACAAACTTTGAAAATCTAGTGATCTTTTCACTTTTCATATGCTATACCTATGTTTCTCAGTTTAGAAGGCAAGCAAGTAAAACCATCAAACAAGCCAACTCTGCTCTGGAGGTAAATATTAGAAATGCTCTCAGAAATATACACTAAATTCGATAATATCACATGCTTATTAGGAATGAGAAGTCTTTTTATAATAATTCCAATATATATTATTCCAAATATATATTATATTCCAAATATAATTTAATTATAATTAGTTGTAATTATAATTAATTTAATTATAATTAGTCTTTATATAACAAGAATGACATATCCATGGGCAGGGAGGGAAAGAATTCTAATCTAACTCTAATGCTGGCTGTCTCTGTGTCCTTTAATGGCTCACAGAGCATTGTCTCAGTTCAAATTGTCCTGAAAATGTTTAAAATAAGTATCTATCACACCTTGGGAGACCAAGGTCTCTGCTTCGTACCTGGGCCAGTTTCCATCAGGCTTCAGCAGGATCTAAAACAGAAACAGATTTTAGAACAAAATTTGGCCTTGTAGTTTTGAAATTCCTTAATGAAAGCACCAATTAGTTTGATATCACTATTTATTAAGGATTAGTTGTTGAAATATTTCTAATACTGTGATATTTTCCATGTGCCAGAATTATTAACTTCAAATTGAAAGGGTTTTTTTTTCCAAAATTTAAATAATAGTCCAATTCCTGACCATTCTATAAAATAATATATTACCTAAATTCAGATGCAGTCAATTCACAAGTGTTAAAAAAAAAAGAGAAAAATATTCACTCAATACAGAGCTAAAGTTGAATTTATGCAAAATTTCATATGTATGTTTAAGAAATCTTAATGATGAAATACACTTACAGAACCTTAAAATCTAGATTAAAATTCACAGATTTTTATTTTACTAATCTTCCAGCCATTTAAAAGCCTTGGGCTAAGCAAGACCTAAGAAACTGTCTTTAAAGGCAACATAAAATGGATGCATATTTAGAATAAATTAACATTCTCAGCTATCTTTTTCAGAAGACTGCTCCTGGAGAGCTGTCCACATTGGCTTTCAAAGTGGAAAAGTCTTATATTTTGCTATAGATTGCTGGCACAGTTGTAAGTCAGATGCACTCTATAAGGAAGAAGGTGTTTATCAAATAAAAGCAATGAGAATAAGGAGAAAAAAAAAAGAATTTTCCAAAGCTCTGAAAAATGAACAGTGCCAATCCTTGCATAGTTTATTTACTATTTCCATAATTTGAGCACGTACCCATTTCTTCAAACATTTTTCCTATTTACCATAGTGAAAATGTCCTGTTCATAAGTGTGTAATCTAGTTACCCTTAAATATATCAGCCATTTTGGAAGTGATGTCTAAATGAGATAGCAAATTGTCATGTTTGAGACAGGACCATGATGACACTGGATTTAAGATGTTGCTTTAAACCTCCAGTTTTAGCAGTTGTCACAGTTAGCTGCCTCGGTTCAAACTTTTGTCAGTGTTTTGAAAATCTGTTTCTTAGATAGGTAGCTGTAATTTTCCTACTTACATAAACATTATATAAAGTTTGGGAGTGAGAACACTTCCTCTTCTAAGCATTTTGCCAGTACTCATGTGGAGTTGACTGCAGTATCATCTCTGCAGTCATACAAGCCCTTGGAAGAAACATCTTTGCTATGGTGGCCTGTAGGTAAGAGTTTTTCTGTGTTTAGCTGGTATTGTGTGATACAGTTAAGCTGAGCAACACTCCTTCTGTCATCCTCTTCCATTACAAATGGTTTTGTCAGAAATAACAGCAAGACTCCACATAAAAGTATTATTTGTTGGAACCAAATACTTCTGGCTTTCATTCAAAGCTTGACAGAGTCTTGATTGTTGAAGTAACTTCTCCAGAAATTTGTGAGTGCATCACTATCTGGAAGGAAGCTACACCTTCCTAATTTCTGGACAGCTATAACCATCACTTTCTCTTTTTGCTGAGATGTAGACCAAGGAGAGTACAGATCCCAGTCACAATTGAACTGGTTAATGGCTCTTCTCTGTTTTAATGTTGACCCAGTGCAAACTGCCGATATTTAATAATATAGATCAAAGGTCCTGTTTTGGTTAGTTTCATTATCTGGCTGAAAAGAATATGCTGTTCTCTGTCACAGAGTTTGAGGGTTTGGCTGTTACGAATCTGAATCATTCATTCTTGCCATATTGAATGCAACTTACTGATTTTCTAAACACAAGACACTGACTTCTAGCAAAGAGAAAAAAAAATGTTACTCTAATAGTGGCAGAAACAGGTAAACTAAGATGGACCTGCAATTTGCATTTTAATACTAGAAGTATACTATAACTGTAAGTACTCATAATAACTAAAGGTACTATATTCCAAAAGAATATAGCTTTTGCATTTTCCAGGCTTAAACATATTTATTTTTCTTATGTAAGTAGGACAGAAAAGTTTCACCTCATTTCTCAAGCAGCTCCACCATGGGTTTGAAAGCAGATAGGCACCAGACTTTTCTGTTCTCTTTATCTTTCAGAGTTTATTCTAGTTTAGATTTTTGCAGGAGCTCCCTACCTTGTATGTCAGTCACATGTCTGTGAAAAGTCTTATCTACACATACCAAACCTTCTCGTGCAAGCGAAAAAGGCAAGAACATAAAACTGGCCTATACACTACAGATAACTCAAACACAAGGAATACAAAATTTAACTGAAAAAATAGGTGATGAACCCAACAGCACAATTTTGCAATGTCCTGGTTATTTCTAACTTTTTTTCGGTTCTCAGACTGAACTATGGGATCAGCTTCTTCTTTTGAATATATTTGTATTTCTTCAGTATTTGTTTCAATTTACCCAAAACCATCAGTTTGTAATTAATATCAGGTGGACTACAATAAAAAATATCATCTAAATATATGCTTTGTGGAGGTTCAGTGGAATTTCTCTGATTCCACTTACTATTACAGTATAGCTTTTGTTGCAAATGGAGTAACATGCAGGTCATGTTACTGCATTATTTCCTTATCCTTTTTTCTTGACTTCAGTTTGAATTATCTGCTGGTCCACATCCACTATGGTACAGGTGGAAGACTAGATCATAACAGTTTAGTTTGTATGCTTAGCACTTGAATACCAGAGACATAGTTCTGAATTTGTCACTGAATTCCTTTGAGTGATCTGACAACACCAAGTAGTACCACCTTCATGGAAACAGCTGGAAAAACATTATTTTCTTGAGATTATCATCAGTTATTTTGTTATGTTACATCTTCCTGTAGACTGAAATATACATAGTCATCATACATGTATTACTGCACATATATATGGACCTGATTATGACTCTTTAACCACTGAAAGTGCAATTATTCCTTTTTAATTATTTATTTATTTCCCTGAAACTAATACTGTAGGTGATACAAAGTACCTTTCCTTTAAGAAAGACTTAACAATTTGACTTCTGTGAAGTTTTACTATCAACTACGATTAATTCTGTTTTGCCAAAGCTGTGGTTAAACTTAGCCTAAATTTTTATGACAGGAAAAGAGATGATTGGCATGAATTAAAACACTAGGAATTCCATTTAAAGATAAGAATTTCTTATTTATTTATTTTAACCCTACCTGTAAGGGTGATTGAACACTGGAACAGGTTGTTGACCAAGGATGTAGCAATCCACAACCTGACAGAAAAACGGTCCTGAGCAACCTGCATCACCAGTTGACCCTGCTGTGAGCACAGAGATTTGACTACATCATCACCAGATGTGAAAAGTAAATCAGAAGTACTGTGTGCTTCCCCATAGTCTAGCACAGACACAGAACAAACCAAACCCCCAAAATAGCCACCCCATGATTAGATTTGACTATCTTAGAATTTGTTTGCCAGTTAAGATTATTAATGCACGCAATGAAAGTGAGACCTTTCACAAGACAGAATGAATTTGCTTTGCTTGTGCCACTCTCTAAGATCTTATCGCTGTATATGTGGTTGACAATCTGTTAGCTCCTGGTAAAATTAGCACAATGCTGCTCATGACCAAATGTCAAGTCACATTTTATGACTGCTGTTCACTAAGCCATCATTCTCTTTGATGGTTATGTCAGTGGGCTTGTCCACTTTAAGTGAAGCCATCCCTTCTAACAGATAAAATTCTGAGACTCCTTTTGCTGATATGACCTTCCTGTGAGGAACAACAAGTACTATTGTCTAAACCATCGCAACTAGCTGGGACTCCTACAGCTTGCCTAGCTCCATATGTTCATATTTAACAGCTTAACTTTCAGTTTCCAGTATGGGATTCCTGTGGCTTTCTTCATTAGTGTTTGGCCAGGCACTTCACAAACTTCACAGCAGAGAGCCCTTGCTAGCATCTTGTAAGTGGGCTCTCTGGTACCCACTTTTAGCTTCCGTAGTCTGTCTTTCCAGGTTTTCTGAAAAGCATCCTGAAGGTTCCTCTGCATTCTAGGCAAAGGTTCATTTTTTTCCTCGAGTGAGGACTTTGCTGCATGTGTACACTTCTGGACATACCAAAAGGTGCAATTTTAAAAATGAATCGTTTATGCAGTAACTTCTAAACTGCACTTTAATGTAGCTGTTCTAAGAAACTGTACTCCAGTGAATATGAATTGTTTGTATAAGAGACCATACTCCTTCTTAGTGGCATCTCTGTAGGCTGCCATTTCACATGGTGAAAATGCACTTGTTGGTATTTGTGTAGCTTTTGTACAATTTCAGATAATCAAATATTTTGTGAGGGTCACAGAGCACTGGAACAGTCTGCCCAGAGAAGTTGTAGAGTCTGTCCCTCTCTGGAGACATTCAAAACTCACCTGGATGTGTTCCTGTGTGATTTAATCTAGGTGATCCTGCTCACACAGAGGAGTTGGACTGGACGACATTTTGTGTTCCCTTCCAACTCCTAGTGTTCTGTGATTCTGAGGCTTATTCCCAATCATCTGTATATCTCTGGGGACAAAGTAGGATGAAGAAAACAGTAAGTGCTTTTAACCACATAATACAGATTGAGCTCATTTTTACAACACAGTCCCAGAGGGTATTATACCTCTAAGAAGGTGCTCCAGGTTTAAAGTCTTAGAATCATAGAATCATAGAATCCCTTGGGTTGGAAGAGACCATTAAGATCATGAAGGCTGACCACAGCCTAACCCTGCTTAGTGCACCTCTAGGTAATGTTCTCTAGCACAACATCCACACAACTTTTAAATTTCTCCAGGGATGGTGACTCCAACACCTCCCTGGACAACCCACTTCAATCCCTAACAACTCTTTGAGTAAAGACATTTTTCCTGATGTCTGACCTAAATCTCCCCTGGTGCAGTTTGTAACCATTTCCTCT
>VXBZ01006754.1:141601-157550 GCA_013399135.1 Heliornis fulica
GCAGTTTGTAACCATTTCCTCTCATCCTATTGCTTGTTACCTGAGAGAAGAGGCCACCCCCCACCTCTCTACACCCTCCTTGCAGGTACTTGCAGAGCGGGATAAGGTCTCCACTCAGACTCTGTTTCTCCAGACTAAACATCCCCAGCTCCCTCAGCTGCTCTTCATAGGACTTGTGCTCCAGACCCTCACCAGTTTCATCGCCCTTCTCTGGACATGCTCCAGCATCTCAATGACCTTCTTGCAGTGAGGGGCCTAAAACCGCACTCGAGGTGCGGCCTCACCAGAGCCGAGTACAATGGGACAATCACTCCCTACTCCTGCTGGCCACACTATTCCTGACACAGGCCAGGATGCCCTTCGCCTTCTTGGCCACCTGGGCACACCAACGGCTCACGTTCAGCCGGCTGTCAGCCAACACCCCCAGGTCCTTCTCCTCCAGGCAACTCTCCAGCCGCTCTGCCCCAAGCCTGTAGCGCTGCCTGGGGTNGACACAGAACAAACCAAACCCCCAAAATAGCCACCCCATGATTAGATTTGACTATCTTAGAATTTGTTTGCCAGTTAAGATTATTAATGCACGCAATGAAAGTGAGACCTTTCACAAGACAGAATGAATTTGCTTTGCTTGTGCCACTCTCTAAGATCTTATCGCTGTATATGTGGTTGACAATCTGTTAGCTCCTGGTAAAATTAGCACAATGCTGCTCATGACCAAATGTCAAGTCACATTTTATGACTGCTGTTCACTAAGCCATCATTCTCTTTGATGGTTATGTCAGTGGGCTTGTCCACTTTAAGTGAAGCCATCCCTTCTAACAGATAAAATTCTGAGACTCCTTTTGCTGATATGACCTTCCTGTGAGGAACAACAAGTACTATTGTCTAAACCATCGCAACTAGCTGGGACTCCTACAGCTTGCCTAGCTCCATATGTTCATATTTAACAGCTTAACTTTCAGTTTCCAGTATGGGATTCCTGTGGCTTTCTTCATTAGTGTTTGGCCAGGCACTTCACAAACTTCACAGCAGAGAGCCCTTGCTAGCATCTTGTAAGTGGGCTCTCTGGTACCCACTTTTAGCTTCCGTAGTCTGTCTTTCCAGGTTTTCTGAAAAGCATCCTGAAGGTTCCTCTGCATTCTAGGCAAAGGTTCATTTTTTTCCTCGAGTGAGGACTTTGCTGCATGTGTACACTTCTGGACATACCAAAAGGTGCAATTTTAAAAATGAATCGTTTATGCAGTAACTTCTAAACTGCACTTTAATGTAGCTGTTCTAAGAAACTGTACTCCAGTGAATATGAATTGTTTGTATAAGAGACCATACTCCTTCTTAGTGGCATCTCTGTAGGCTGCCATTTCACATGGTGAAAATGCACTTGTTGGTATTTGTGTAGCTTTTGTACAATTTCAGATAATCAAATATTTTGTGAGGGTCACAGAGCACTGGAACAGTCTGCCCAGAGAAGTTGTAGAGTCTGTCCCTCTCTGGAGACATTCAAAACTCACCTGGATGTGTTCCTGTGTGATTTAATCTAGGTGATCCTGCTCACACAGAGGAGTTGGACTGGACGACATTTTGTGTTCCCTTCCAACTCCTAGTGTTCTGTGATTCTGAGGCTTATTCCCAATCATCTGTATATCTCTGGGGACAAAGTAGGATGAAGAAAACAGTAAGTGCTTTTAACCACATAATACAGATTGAGCTCATTTTTACAACACAGTCCCAGAGGGGATTATACCTCTAAGAAGGTGCTCCAGGTTTAAAGTCTTAGAATCATAGAATCATAGAATCCCTTGGGTTGGAAGAGACCATTAAGATCATGAAGGCTGACCACAGCCTAACCCTGCTTAGTGCACCTCTAGGTAATGTTCTCTAGCACAACATCCACACAACTTTTAAATTTCTCCAGGGATGGTGACTCCAACACCTCCCTGGACAACCCACTTCAATCCCTAACAACTCTTTGAGTAAAGACATTTTTCCTGATGTCTGACCTAAATCTCCCCTGGTGCAGTTTGTAACCATTTCCTCTCATCCTATTGCTTGTTACCTGAGAGAGGAGGCCAACCCCCACCTCTCTACACCCTCCTTGCAGGTACTTGCAGAGCGGGATAAGGTCTCCCCTCAGACTCTGTTTCTCCAGACTAAACATCCCCAGCTCCCTCAGCTGCTCTTCATAGGACTTGTGCTCCAGACCCTCACCAGTTTCATCGCCCTTCTCTGGACATGCTCCAGCATCTCAATGACCTTCTTGCAGTGAGGGGCCTAAAACCGCACTCGAGGTGCGGCCTCACCAGAGCCGAGTACAATGGGACAATCACTCCCTACTCCTGCTGGCCACACTATTCCTGACACAGGCCAGGATGCCCTTCGCCTTCTTGGCCACCTGGGCACACCAACGGCTCACGTTCAGCCGGCTGTCAGCCAACACCCCCAGGTCCTTCTCCTCCAGGCAACTCTCCAGCCGCTCTGCCCCAAGCCTGTAGCGCTGCCTGGGGTAGCCTGTAGAGTTCCTTCCCTAGAAACATTTCCTGCAGTCTCGATTGACTGTTTAAACACTGCAACCTGCATGGAGCTGGGAACTGTTTAATCCTGTTATATTTTTTATTTGAGTGCAGTTCCAGTTATCTCCATCCAGTCCCAGTTTCAACAGTCTAAAAGGAAATGGAGACAAAGTGATAGTACAGGACATCTTGTCTTTCATGTGACGTTTGTTTGACTTTTAGGAAGCAGAATGATCTGTACTTAATGTATTGCACTGGAGTATGTTTTTGCATGTGCAAATGTAAGCAGGTAGTTTACCGGAACAAGAAAAAAATCTTGCCCTGGACTTCAGAGAGTGAGAGAAAATTAAAAGCTATTCCTGCAACCTAGCTGAGCATCTAAGCTCCTTAATAGCAAGAGTCTCTGTTTCTCTAATCTGATAATTTTGCTAATGTACAGTCTATCTTCATAATTTTTCTATTACTTGATGGTAATAAAAATGATAATAAAAATTACCCAGAAGTACCCAGTCATTACAGTTTTCTGGTCCTGTAGTGAAGGTATGATAGCGACTTAAATCACATTTTATCTAAATTTGGATCTTTATGTAGTCTTAGAGGCAGCAGATATCTGGTCCTGCAGAACAGGATATTCCTTAACATGCTGAGGTTGAGAAGAGACAGAGCTGATGGGTGAGCAGTGCAGAAAAAAAGAGAAGAGGAAAGAGAAAGGGAGAGTAAGAGAGAGAGACCAGGAGGGCAGGGCGGGCGAGGGGGCAAGGAGAGAAAAATGAGGGATTAAGGGATTCTAGCATAGGGGTTCTTCAACGGTGAGTGACCTGAGCAGATGTCTGCACTAGTTGTATGGTGATTAAATATATCTGTTTGAAATGAATCTGAGGACACAATCCAGTCTATCCTCCTGCGTGAATTAGGATCACCCCTAATGGATACTTATTTAACTAGCTCTTACACAGGTGTGGGGATGGGGATTCCTTATCAATGGTAATCTGATCCATTGGTTAACTGTCCTCCTAGCTGAACGTCTTTAAATTAGCCTCTACTGTAAATCCTGTTTGCTATACTGATAGCTCTAATTAAAATCAGGTTGAATTTATCTACATCAACCTTAAAACATGAAGCCACAAACTGAGGAAAGTGCTGTTGTTGGAACTTCAGGAGACACTACTTGCCTTGTCTTTAGTGCCTGACAGTGAATTACAAAATTATACTTCCCTTCATGGCAGCATTTTATTTTAATCATTATTCTCTTTGTGTTCTACTGCACCTTCATATGCTTTTCTATTCTTCGTGCAATCGTCCTCTACTTTTCTTTTTTTAATTGTTTAGCTTTTGAACAAAGATGTAAAGCCCATGCTCCCCTGCTGCCAAAATGAAAGACAAGTTGCTCTGTTCCTGATTCAGATGAATCCTGATATCATTTGATCAGATATCTGAATTCATTAAAATTACTTTAAATGACTGCAAAACTATGTATATATATAATTTATAAATACCATATCTTTGCATTATTATAATATTAAATTTATAAGCCAAATTCTGTTCTCTGATATTCGGGGTAAATACATTTAACTGCAGTTGTCCCTCTAGATTTGACCTCATTAAAAACTGAAAATACTGTATATGTATTATTACAGAAATAGTTTATCCAAAAGGAACAATGTAGGGAATACAGCCTGCCTGCCTTTTTTTTTTTTTAATCCTTCTTAAAACCCGAGTTCCCTGTGTAATGTAACATTTTACATTATCCGAAGGAAAATATTTTGGTATCAGAATAATTTTCTGGCTATGATGCCTCCTGTTCCGAATGTGATGATTAGGGAATTCTCTTTCGCGGCTCTCGTATATCAGAACCAGTTATGGCCCATATAACTGTCATTGTTTCAGTAACCTGCAAATTTGTTGCCGTAATGAAGCTTCCTGATAAACAAAGTTATTTTTATTTATTAAGTCAGCGTTTAGATCTACAGCTGAACAGAAAAAGGCTTAGTGTGAAAAGCTCTGAGGTTATATGTAACATATTTTGAAATGCTGTATATGGACAGGAGAATATAGTCATGGTTACGGCAGTGGGCAGGAAATCACAGTTTTGAGTCTTGGCTGTGCCACAGACTTTCTGTGTGACTTTGGACAAGCTACTCTTTGTGCATTAGCTAATAATACTATCTCTATCTCCCAGGGGTGTTGTGAGAATACATTCATTAATGTTTGTAAGGCGCTTGGATGCTACAATGATGGGGCTGTATAAGCACTTAAGAGAAACAATCCATTTCTGCAACAATGTGCATCTCCCTGACTAAGGCCTTTTTTGCTGGAAGTTTTTCATAGATGCTTGTTATGAATAAATCTCCTTTATAATGATACAGTGAGGTTAAACTGCCTTTTGGAGAGCAGTTTCACTTTAGTATTCAGAACAGGTGTAAACAGTCATAAGTTTGAAAGCTGTTCTCAAGGAAAGAGAATAGAATTTTTATAGTCAGACATTTGAATAGAAAAGATACCTCTCGTGATTCATCTAGCTCAAAACATGGAGAATTATTTACATCTGTATCTGTCTTGCAAATAGTTTATTCTATTTTAAGCACTTCTCATTACATTGTCTAAACTACCTCCTCAGGCAAGTCATTCCATTGCCTAATTGTCTTTAAAGTTAAACAGTTTGCTCAAATGCCTACCCTATTTTTTCCTTGTGGATATAAGCTGCTCTTTCAGTCTGTCCTTTCTTCCTGAAATAACCTTCACTCATACGTGTTCAGTTCAGCCACATGACACAGTTATAGCAGGTTAACAAGGTATTGCTTTAGAGCTGATGGGAGGTAAATTGGTAAGCCAGTGTAATTTGATTTGATAATTTGCCTGGCTGAGTGCTGTACAGTATTAAAACCTGAATACGGGGCTCAGAGCATTAGCACCAAGGAGAAGAAAGCATATTCAGTATTCTTAAGTCTTTTGTGAGGATTTGTTGGTAAGACAATATTATGGAGGTAAAGCATTTGGAAGAGTGTGAGCAGTACTTGAGGACAGTGAAGAGGGCTCTGCAGTTTTTGAGGCTCAGGAAACAAGCTATCTGTTGTTCCTCCATGTAAAACTTTTTAATTTGAGGGCTGAGTTCAGCCAATTTTATCAGAGAGACAAAAGTATCAAATATAAGTTCCCAAAGGTTTATGAATATTAAAAGACAGAGACCCTGTAAATGCCCCAGTGGTGGGAACAAGTGCTATGTCCTCTCTCCTTCCATATTGAATGTAGAGAAGACATGGTCTTAAAAAATATCAAACCATACGAAATCAAAGCCTGCAGTTGGTTTCAAGATGTAAGTATACAGGAAAATCGTCTCATTCATTCTGGCGTTCACAGGATAGCTTGTTACTAATTTGCAGTTTGCTGTGAAGTCCATCCCTCCACTGCTGTTTTTGAATATGTACTGAATAGGATTGCTTTTCATAAAGTTCCCATATGAGTTATAGTGGAAATGTTTCTCAAGATGATGGCTTCTCAAGACAAGTATTTTGGAGCTATGGTTAGACTTCAAAAAGCAGGATAACAGAGCTTTGTCATTTTTTATTTTTTTTTCTATGAGTATTGGAGATAGAATAGGGTTGATATCCTCTATTGTACACATACATAACGTACTAATCTGGACAGGAGAACTAACAATGAAAGAAAATAAAGAACGCTACTGCAGCTTTCTAAAAATATATTACAAAAGGAGCTAAAAGAATCAAGTCCTAATCTTAACTTGGATCCACAACCATCAGACTGCTCCCAGCCTCATTTATTTTATCCTGGTTTCTGGGTTATGCTAAAGACTCAGTGTAGACATCTTCCAGTTTATCAGTAAATGCAAGATCTGTATTAGGAGATTCTTAATCAGAATTCCACCTTTTGTCATATAACTTGATGCAAAATTGATTAAAAAGTACCAGTAGAATCAAGGAAGCATTAACAATTGTTAATGAAACATTATTTTATCTCATTTGTTTTATACAGTAACATCTGTTTTCAACTTTTAGTTTATTCCTGGTTCTGTTTGTTAGGCATTATTGAAGGCAAATCCTTTGTTACCAAAAATTTCTTGTAGAAATATATTTCCATAGTTGGCAATTATATTTTCATCGTGAAAATAAAACATCTACCAAAATATTCAGGGGAAAAATATGGAACTCAAAGGATTACTTTTATCTTCTTTTAAAGTAGGAAATATTTTACATTTTGTGTCAAACTAATCCTCTTTGATATTCTGTATGCATCACACACAAAAAAAATAATTTGGATTATAAAGATTAATATGGTTTGAAAAAAAGTTTAAAAAACCAGAAGGTGCCTGTTAGTAAAACTCAGTTCTGACAGCCAGCCAATTGAAAGAGAAGAAAATTCATAAATGAAGGAAAATTCAAATTTCTTTTACAATTTTTCCAATGTGTCTGTCAAAAGGGAGGTACACATCTTTTCCAGTATCTTTGGAAAATAAACGAGTTAAACCTACTTAAGCTGTACAGTCGCATTACCAGATTTTAATGATTGTGTTCCTGAGGGTGTTTTTCTGTATGAGCAGCAGCAGGGTACATAGACTGGAAAGGGTAAGGCCTTTTCCTTATAGACAAGTAAATTGTGGCTATTTCTCACAGTAGGAGGTCATTGGTCATATACTGATTCTATCCATTTTGATAGAACAGCATTATTTACAAATACCTTCATATCTATGACATGTGTTTAGGACTAATGCCAGTTGCACGTGTTTACATCCACAGAATAGAACAAATTTATAGATTTTATTTTTCCCGGCATTGTTTCTTCATAAAGGAAGAAAATACCACAAAGCAAGCTGTTTGTAGATCCAGCATTTAGTGGCATTAAAATTTTCATTTCACGGTTTCACTATGAGTATAGTGCACTACACTGGATCTCCATTATAGGGAAGATGTGAATACTTGACCTCTTCAAAAAGAGAAGGAAAAGAGTCGGAGGGAAAGACATTAGTACCAAGTTTCAGTTATGTCAGATGTAGTTGGATTTGTTTGATCAACTTGTATCTGAAATGTTACAAAAAAAAAAAAAAAATCCTTTAAATCAGTAAAGGTCAATTTTATGAATACTGTTCTCAGCATCTTGAAGTAGCCGCTGAGTACAGTAGGATGATTGTAAGGGGAAATACCCAAGTCTTCAATTCTAAATCTTCAGGTGTGCTGGCTGTTAAACCCTTCTATAATGTTGTAGTTTATTCTGTGTTCATGTCTTTTTGCATTTTCAGAAGTTATTTCAATTGAATCATTTATGATTCTTCCATTCAGATTATAACAGCTATTTTGGAGCGGATAACCCTCAATGGCTGTATATGAGACATTGCCCGGGGTGCTTCCAAGATGCTTTTGAGCTGGGTAAGGAAATCACTGAGTGTGTTGACACGTTCTCAAAGCACTATGGCATGGATTGAGAGCATATAGTTCATGTAGTTTATAAACTGTGCTACTGACCTATCATTCTGTGTATTACTGCTAGAATAGAACATACCAGTTTCCTCTGAAATGTTAAACAAAACGTTTTGTTTTTTTTTTTTAAAAAAAACCAAACAAGTATTTAAAACCAAATTAAATACCTAATCTATGTATAGTAATTAATGCATAAAAACCTTAATTCATTGTTACCCACTTCTGATGTGACCACTTTTTCTATAGTAGCCATTCATTGTATAATATTATTCTAAAACGATGTCATAATATTACCATTATATTAATACACTGGTGAGGTAACCCATAGTCAGATTCTTACTGTGACTTTAGGGCCCAAGCTACCTGTTTCTGTGGGCATAGCTTGACCAATGTGCTAGTTTCAGGCTTAAACTCACATTCTAGCTGTAATTTCTGTATCATCTCTACTATATATTACCTGCATGGCCTTATACTCTTTCAGTTAGGATAAATTCGTTATGATTCATTTTCCCTTTCAGATATATATGGACACAGACATTAAAAAATATGGTTAGTGAACTTGAACCTATACATGAAGGACAGTATAGACACAGTGTGTTGGTGTGGGGTTTTCACTGAGTGTGCATGAAGTGAAGAAATCAGAAACTATGTCTCTTGTTCAAAAGCCTGCTGGTGAGTTTGATGATCAGGATAGTCCACCACTTCTGTGATGCTAAAACCTACCAGGAGTTGGCACAGAAGGGTCCATGATCCCCTTCACTCCTTCTCTATTTAAGGTTAATCAGTGTCGAGGGAGAGTGTATATTCTGCTGTAGAGAGGATGCTTTATCTCTTACAGGATTTGTATAATGCTTTTTGTAATGTATTATCCAGCTGAAATCCAGCTTCACCGTCTGCAGTGTCTCCATGAGTTTTACAGTAGTTCAGGTTGATACTAGCTCAAGTTGCAACTTAACCAAGATAATCCCGCCCTATGTGTCATGGGTGCTACTTTAATCACTGTCTTTTTGTTAAACGCCAAAATTTCAGATGCTGCTATTCACGTTGTAATTAAAACTTTCTATTTTAAAACAATGTAAGAATGCAGAAAAATGTGTCCCACTAGAACAAGACGATTCAAAAGAAAACCAAAGAGGATGTTTTCCTTCAAAAATACACTTTTCACAATTTTTTTTTTTTTGCGTGTGGGAAGGTACTTTAGAGTGGATACTTCATTAACTCTAGTAATCTATAGGCTTCATGATGGAAATGTAAATAGGAGAAGTAAACTTGCCACAAAACCAGACAGACAAACAAATGATAAATAGGTTGTGCATGAAAAGGGAGGCTATATTAATCTGCAGTACCTGCGGCTATCCCACCCCAGATGTACATAGGTGGGCCTCCAGTGTGTTAATTCCACACAGCTCCAGTAATACATCTCAGATTAGTTTGCAGTAATCCATTTTCATCCTACTGAACAAAATATGTCTTATACTATTTAATATTAACCAGTCATATTTATTAAAATCCATAGACTGGCTAATGCTTTTTTTCCCATCTTTACTTTTTCCCCTCTAATCAAGAACTAGTGAACTATATTATACATGAATGGCTTGTAAAAATAATGGTTTATATTTCAGAATGGCAAACAAGTTTTTATTCTAAGATTTAAGATTATAAATTAAAAAAAAGCAAAAAAAACCCCAAAAAAACCCAATACCCAACAAAACCCAAACAAAACACCACTTTCTCCTTTTTTTATTCAAGATTTTTGAACGATGTCCTGGCCACAGACCCAGAAGAAACAATATATATAAAATTATGGGCCTCCATTAACATCACAGTCTGATATAGGTGTATATCTTTTGAAAACATGAGAGCTTTCAGGTTAAAAATAAAAAAAAAAAAAGAAAGAGTGCCATAGTGGTAAACCAAATTTATACTTAAAATGTAATAATTGTTCATTTTGTGCATGTAAAAATTTTCAACTGTTTATTCAGGTTTTGAATAATTTTAAAGCATCTGCACTTAACATTTGTCTGAAAAATATTTGGTTCCCTCCCCTCCCCGTCTTAGATATGACCAAGCATTAGCTCTTCCCTCAGTACTATCACCCAACGTGATCAACTATTAGAGAGGCAGTCATTGCCTCTTCCCCATATGTTCAGACCACGTTCTAACTGTGGAGGCAGCTCCCTTTAATACTTACTATCCTAAGAACTGCTAATGGAAAGAATTAAAAGTCTTCCCTGTGGCCTGACCTCAGTTCCTGATCAATTTTTGTGATATCCCAGTTTTCAATTGGAAAGGCAACACCTAAATAAATGTTAAGAAAGTTCTCTGGTTAAAGGTTAAGCTATAGGTCAAAAAGCTTATGGTTATATTCCTGGTGTGTATGAGTTTGTATAGCAAAATTCACCCCTAAAGAATTTGGATTTTTAAAAGTTTTTCCCCTCCACTAAGGGAGGGGGGGAAACTGCAAACCCCCAAAAAATATTAGCTTACCTGTTCCACACAACACTGATATTGGACATTCTATAAAGGTTTGCTGTGACTTGACACAGAGTCACTGCTTATTTAGTATGGGTATATCACCATGGGTCTCACTTCCAATTAAGATCCTACTCACTGAATGCTACATTTTAGTTGTGTGCATTCAGCCTAGACCCTCAGGAAATAATGCTGGTAACTACGGATCATAACTAAATTCAACTTCTTTTTGTGTGTGTGTGTGTTTAATCATCCTGGTCATAATACAAATCATTTTTCTAAAAAGAAAATAAACAATTCCATTTTGAGAACTGTTAAAAATCTAGATGATTTTGAGATACATAAAAAGTAAAAATATGAGGATAATCCATCTCGGTTTCATAGTGATTTTTATGAATAGCCCTGTAGTCACTGGAACCGTCAAGCCTATGCCTTGTCCACGAGTCTCAACTGTGAGTTTCAGTACAGGTATACTCTCTCTGAAGTATCACAGAATCACAGAATGGTTTGGGTTAGAAGGGACCTTCAAAGATCATCTGGTGCCAACCCCCTGCCATGGGCAGGATCATCTTTTACTACATCAGATTGCTCAGAGTCCCATCCAACCTGACTTTGAACACTTTATTAGCATTTCAAAGCAATAACCTTACAACTGCAGGCAGGTAGAAAGGCCCTCGAGACCTTGTAGAGTTTCTCTTTGAGATTAGTAGTTCTTCTCCTGGATGTAAATTGGTAGCTATTCAGGTCTTTTTAGCTGAATGAAGGCGTATTTTGAAAACAAGAATGGATGAAGGCAGTAAACAAACCAGTAAAAACTAGGAGCAGGAAAGGATGTGCAGGCAGACACTAATATTTATTTCAGATTCTCCATAAAGACATGTAGGGTTCTGTTAATTTAATAGTGTGTTTCTTTTTCCTTTCTAATATATAAAAATATCTACAGGCAGCCATAGCATATGTAACCATGCATCACAGAAATGAAATCACTAATTTAGAGGACTGCCTGGAAGTATTTTCCTCTTTCCTCAGATGTCAGAATATTTCTTCCTGACCAGGTTGAGTGAAAACTTGGTACATCTTGAATTAAAAAAAAAAAAAATTAAAAAAAAAAAAAATCTGTTTCCTGGAAAGCAAGAATGAGTTTCAGCACTGCAGGTTCTTCATACAGGATATGCTGCCCTGGCTCCCTCCTCATTGGCAGCTCATTCATTACAGCTCATGCATTTTCTCATATACATACTGGCACTAATTCCTTTGAATCAGTACTGGTTGCAGGTACCATCAGCGTAGGAGCTGGGTTTTTTTCAGGCTCTAAATTTTGTAATCCCAGATGCCTTGGGTTTTTTTCATGTAGAAGATTCCCCAGGTCATAATGCTGTCATCATTCTCAGTAGGAAACCTTAATTGCAGAGCTAGTTGGATAAGAGTTGGATTAGCTGGCAGAGTGTTGTCTGGAAAATCTTTCAGCTGTGCAATGTTATCGCTTCCCCTACGTCCCACCGCCCCCACCCCTGAGGATTCCTAGCCTACTGCATTTGGTGAGATACATATGTTTTCCCCAGCTACAGGAGCTGTGAAGGGTTCCTCTGGGATATCTAAGTATAAATACCTAAGTGTGTCTTCAGTTGCTAGGTTATTTTTAGTCAACGGGTGGTTACCAAGTCATCTATAATTGTGCTGTTAAATATGTCAGAGCAGCTACTGCAGAGCTAGGTGCTCCCTGGAACAGGTTGAGTGTGTTCAGTAAAATGATAAGAGGACAAAAGCAGCGTTTCAGAAGTGAGACATTTAAAGATTTTAATTATGTAAGGGCAGATTACTTGATAAGCAGATAGCAGGAAGATCAGCTATGAGTACAACATGAGAGGAGGAGCATGGTAACCTACTTTGACTATACTATACATTATATCTGTAACTGGCATAGAGATTTGTGTTTTGAGGGAATTTACCAGTGTTTCAATGGATCAGAGTAGTTCTACAGAACTTTTTGCTTCTTAGGCAGCTCCTATGCAGCCGTTGTCAGTAGTGTCCAAAAGCTGTTACCAACTGGTGACTGCTATGTGGGAGAAAGTGCAATGAGTACTGGGCAACTGTCCACATGACATGAACTGATGGCACAGTCCTTGCTCTAAGCACAAAAGAGGAAGAAAATGATACCTGAACAGAAAGTCAGTAAGATGGTAGGAAGCACAGCAGAATAATATAATTGATAAGCCAAAGAAAACAAAATGACTTAAAAGAAAAAATTACCTCGGAAGTTCTAAGCAGGCGTGATGCACTGTAGCAAGGAAACTGGACGTTGGTTATTCTAAAACATCTAGGCAATGCCATCCCTCTTATGAATTCATCACTAGGAGAAAGAACCTGAAACAACGCTTGGTCTCTCAAAAATTACTAAAGACATAATGACATGCCGCCTAATTGGGAAAAACAAAGCGAAAACTTGTAGATGGTGAAATGGGTGTGCAATTGGGATTCTTATAGCAGCTGCATGTCACCAACCAGAGATTAACAAAATGTCTTTAGGGATTAATTTCTACTCCAGTGGCAGTTGCCTGGCATCAGCTAAAGACCAGTCTTGTGGATTGCTGTAGCTGTGACTAGCCCAGTAGCAAAGAAACGTGAACCAGCTATTGACACGCAGGAAACAGTGAGGAAAAATACTTACAGGCTGAAAAAAATAATTTGTGGAAATATATCCATCTGTATTCACTACTATATATTCAATACATCATCTATTTTGGTTAGTTTTGAAACGGAAAACAGTTGCCACTTCAGGCATATGTGAAGGATGAACTGGGTGAATTTCAACAAAATAAAATGTTAAACTTAGCTGTTTCCAGCTGGGAGAACCACTGGGCTGGAATAATCGCCTCAAGTGACTGGTATTGCCTGAGTAACTCAAAAGTAACAAAAAAATTAAATCCAGTGGGCATTGGCAAAAGTTTGGTCTAGATAACCTAATAATAGATACCGTCTGCTCTATTTTTTGTGATTCAAAGCCAGTAGTTGTTTCCAAATTCATTAGTGAAAATGGGCTAACGTCATCTCTTGTGTTACTGCATTTAGATTGGCATTGGCCTTGCATAATTTTGGGGTTTACTGCATGAACAGGAGTTAAAATAATTATGCAAAAGGCATTTGACACAAATTAAAATACTAGAGGCTTAGTTATAGGTATATAGAATAGAATCTGAACATGGTTGTGTTCCAGGAATTCTAGCATGTTTTGATTTATAAAATACCTTGGTAATGAAGAATAGATCTTTTAAAGTTTGGTAGAATCTTCCTGCGGAATTAAATCCAAAGTATAGATCATATTTTTAAAATCTCTAGAGTTGAGCTTAGGCTGCTGTCTTTGGTACAGAGTTCCAGTTTTAGTAACCTGTAAAACTAGACCGAAGTTTTTGTTAGAAGAACAAATGAGCTGTATTTCCAAATGAGAACATACGTTTGGAAATTATGCACTCCATTTTTGTGCTGCTTTCCCATAAGAACTCAAAAGAATTTACATCTCATACACATTTGCTCTTGCTCCTTGATCATCAGGAAAATGTGTTCCTCACTGCTTTTCCCAGCTGCAACTGTCTTCAGTACCGGAAATGTCTCTCAATGCCATTGCCATCTTTCACCTACTTTCAGGCGCTAACCATTCTTCCCTTAAGACACAGCTGGGATTGTTCCTGTGGGGTGGTTCCCTGGCAGGACCTGGGAGGAGGCTGGGACCACAGCCTCTATTGTTGGAGATGTGCAGGGTCAGAGCTCTGGCAACAACCTGAAGGTTTACAGTGAGAGTTCTATAAATAGCAGCAACTTAGAAGCAGTCTGATGACTGTTATTCTATTAGTTGGGGATGCAAATCTTAATAGGCTGAAAGAGAAGGGGGAAATTTTGTCGTTCAAGTTTATTCAGAAAAGTCTTCCAGAAAAGTCTGGTAACTTGACATCTCTTAACTATTTGTATAAATCTTTAAGCAGGTGACAAGTGTAGAAACTGAAGATGGGTATTCTTAAATAGGACTAATGGAAAGCTATTTAGAAAACACAAAAACCACAGTAAACCATATTTAGTACAGCAAACGGCGTTGCCAGGGACCACTGTCCTCTCAAATGGGAAGTCTTCTGGAATCCCTTGTTGCTATGAGACTAAATATTGCTGTACAGCGTGAGCGCTGAACCAGATTTTGCTCCCACTTACACTAGTGTGCATGTAGAGTGACTCCCCTGTGGCTGGGAAGCACAGTGCCGCATTCTGATGTCTTGCTTACAAAAGGGTCCGATCCAAAGCCCACAGAAGCCCAGAAGTATTCATATAATGCAGAAGCTCAAAGAAGTAAGACTAGAATAAAATGAGAGGAGAGCTGTCATCTTACATCTCAAAAGAAGCAAGCAGCTTGAGGATTTGACCACTGACAGGGGGTCTTCACATGCTTTTAGTCAAGAAAGGAAAGTAATGCGTAAAGTTTATCATGGTGTTTTGGTTGAAACTTAGCACGTTCATACTGAAAGATACATACTGCTTATCCTGGGCTCCATAAACTCTCAAGTTTGAGACACTTATCTGTCCACTTCTACGCCCACTTATTTATGGACTTAAAAGCTGCTATGTCAGGGCTTGGAGTTTTTTTGGTGTCTGCTTAAGTATAAAATGCATTCATTTTCTTTACCTACTTGGCAATTTTTTTCTTTCACCTAGAAGACAAATAAACAAACAAAACCTAACTCTAACTGCACCCAAGCACGGCCAATTTCTCACCAAAGTGTACATTTTGGGATGAAAGATTTACAGTGGAGTATCTCTAGTGTAGCAGTGACATTGCTTTAACATTGCATTGCTGTAATCTTCACATATAGTAAATGCAGTAAATGGGTTTATAGGGATTTGTGTGAAGTTTAAAATTCAAAAGATAGGGCTTTTTAAAATGTTTCTCTGTGCTATCAGTGAAAAACCAAAAAGCACAAGGATGAATTTAACACACATTGTCAACAAGGGAGATGTCTGCCCAAGGAAAATATCGGTCCTTAATTAATCTGCCCTTCCAAGCTTCTGGAAACCCTCCCGGTTTTTTAAAATTAAGAAAATATTTAAATATTAAGTATTTAAAAACCCCAAACAAATATAAATGCAAACATGTAACCAAAGAGCTATGAAAACGAAGCTTTTACCCTGCAAGTATCCCCTTATTGGGTGTTTATCACCAGATCTACGGATGTGCTTTCGTGCCTATCCCGGACACACCGGGGTAAACGCAGCGGCCATCGGTGGGTTACCGTCTATTACTTATCTACAGCCACCCTGAGAGGCACAGCAACTTTNTCGCGCGTTTCCTCCGCGAGTCAGCGCAGGCCGCGGTACAGGGCACGCTCACGTCGCGCAAGTAGTTGCGCGGAGCAGCCGGAGGCGTTCGAACGCGAGAGGCGCGGAGCCGCACCGCTTCCGCGGGCGGAGAGGCACCGGGAGGGAGCCCGACCCAGGCACCCCCACTCCCCCCGTGCCGCCCAAATAAGGCGCAGCCGGCAGCGCTGCGGAGCGCGGCTGCTT
>VXBZ01006755.1:0-134384 GCA_013399135.1 Heliornis fulica
ATTTATCTCCTCACCCGCAGAAAAGCCCCAGGTTTTAAATCTGTTTAAACTCAGGGGAAGCACATAGGCCTCACTGCCATGCTGCAAGCTATAGCTCTCTTTTGCAAAACCAGGTAAAAATGAGCGGCATAAGCAAAGCTATTTTTAATACAGTGTATTAACCCTAACCATTCCTCATGAGCTTCTCCTGTATATTGTAAGCATTCACCACTGGGAATACAAGAATACAGTGATACTTAGCAGAAGAAATTTCTGTATATAAACACTAGAAATGCTCAGAATACTTGATATGTTAATGCAAATCTTTTCTGACAAGCTTTTACCATATTTTAATTTTCCTTATACTTAATAAGGCAGCTAAACCTACATGCCCTTGCAAGCCTTTGTTTTGCTTTTTATTATTTTTTGTGGGGGATTTTGTTTTGTTTTCATGCATATCTGGATTATTTTTAAACATTACTCCACTCTGCTCATCCTAAGATTTATTGCCATTTCTAGTCTCGCTAGAACTTTGAGTAATGTCTGTTACAGTTTTTGGCAAACATCACGGCAACTGCAGTTGCATTCAAAAATTATAACACTTTTCTTAAGGTTTACTAGGTACAACAGTAAAAAACCTTTGATGTCCTTACACATTTGAAAAGATTACCTACTTGCTATTTGCAGATATGACAAAACCCTTCATCGGTCAAGTTTGCTAAAGTACTTTTTTCATTTTATTTCTCCTCCAGAGAAGGATATCCTGGAAGCTACCTTTGCTGGTCCTGCACATGAGAGCAATAAAGGTCAGAAGTCCTTGCAACAAAGTTCCTCTGCATCTGAGCAGAACAAAAATGTGAGAACAAGCTGTTCATACAAAGACATAGACAGCGACATGTCAAAGAACTCCTGCACTACCGGGAGTGACTGGAGCTCAGATGAGGATACAGGAGACAATAAAAGACTGAAATCCAGGTGTGCTTCAACTCTCTCAAGCCACACATCTGAAGAGAATGCAAGGTGCAGTAGAATGGGCAGTGAAATGTGTTTGACAGCATCTGATGACAGTAGTTCTCTGTTTGAAGAAGAGAGTTTTGGTGTTCTAAGGACTCAGCACAAGAAATTATACTCCTGGCAGCAAGGGGCCCAAAGAAAAGGCCAGAGCAATCCAGCTGGAAAGTGCAACACTGATTTCACAAGTAAAAAGAAAGATCAAGATAGTTCTTCAGATGAACTGAATAAGAAATTTCAATCTCAGAGGCTAGATTATTCATCCTCATCCAGTGAGGCAAATACCCCAAGTCCAATTTTAACTCCTGCTCTGACACCCAAATACTCAATTCTAGCAACTTCTGCAGGTTCTCAACACTCAACGCCATCCGATTCTCCCTCAAATTTGCCACCTCCAAAGCTACGGACTCCTAATATGTTTAGTATAAATTCAGTATTAGTAAAGAAACACCTAAGTCAGCCCCAGCTGAGTTCTGACAGAATGTTTGGCAGAAACAGAAATGCCATAAGCATGATACGTCCATGGAGACCTCAGGAAACAGATATTGATTTAGTGGATGGAGAAGAAACTGGTATTTTAGAGAAAATGGAGATTGGCTGTGATGAAGGAGTGTTTACCTGTGACTGCTCTGAAGAACAAAATGCTGAAGCCCTGGAACTTGGTGATACAACAAAAAAGGGTGCTAACAACAAACCCCCCACTCCTCCATTACATCGATTTCCTTCCTGGGTAAGCATAATGATAGATATTTTTCCCACTGATTAAACAAGGTTATTTTCATGCTTCTCTTACATGTTTTTTGTTGCTTCTTCCTTTCTGATTCTCTTTGATGACAAGACAAGGTGTTTCTTTAATTAGCACTAAAAGGACAAACTTGGAAGCAAGTTTGAAGAACAGCATTTCTACTGCTGAATAATACAGTTACTATTTTAGTAGATAAGACCAATTTTTTTCACGTCATACCTAAGTTACATCTGTCCTTTTGAGTGTATCAAGCGAGGTAATGCTTGTGACTGCATTTATTTCTTTAACACTAACAGAGCCTAAGAGTGACTTTGCTATAACCGTTGTACCACTCAAAATCTAGACAATTAAATTGACAGAAGACACCTACAGATTACGGAAGTTATTGATCACATTTGCAAGTAAAATTTTACAGCCATCAGTCAAGGAATTAAAATAGATACTAATATTTTTTACACGGAATCCAAAATTAACTGTGTCTAGACTGATTCTGAACTTCTGTCAGATTTATTAATGATTCAGAGGTGAATAATGTGTTAATAAAACAGCTTTTCTATGTAGGTATTTTGTAGTGCATATTTTCTCATTATGGATTTTCTTATTGTGATCTTTTAAACACAAAACTGTTCAAAGTTGCTTCCATAATGGCATTTCCCAGTTATTAACCTACAGTCTTCCTTTAAAAAATATTTTCACCATAGCTTTTTTTGGGCCCTGATAGTAGCATATTTAAAAATAAGTTATCTATAAGGCAAGCACTGGGTGAAGAAAGTATGGCAGGTAAGACGTATTATACAAGGATGCATTTTTCAGCTGCTACTGATAACACCATTTAATCAACTATTTTAACACATTGTTATACTAACATGAAGATTAGGGGAGGCTATGGGGAGGCTAAACAGAAGAAAAGTAATTGTTGTGTTTTAGTGATCTACATCAATACTAAATGATCCACCATCAAATCCATTCTGCTTGTATAGGAAAGCAGAATTTATGCTGTAGCCAAATCTGGTTTAAGGATGTCTGAAGCTTTCAATATGGAATCTCTTAACAAAAGTAAGTGGTTTAGCTGTTCATGAACAAGAATTCTCTTGTTACTGTGATTTGTAAGCAAGGACCCATTGTCCCATGTTCCTCTAAGATAACTAAATCTTCATGAAAGTGCCTGCTATTTAAAACCTAGAAGATGATTGGTTATCTTTCCATTGTCTTCTGTTACCTTGCCTCTTGACTTTGTGCTGAATTTGTACTTTGTTCACTCCAGTTTTCTTTGCAATTCACTTTGAAGATTCTATACCAGGTACCAAGGTAAGAGACTATACTTTCAATTTAAACAGGGTTAGCAGTCATGACTACAATTTATTTACACTCCTTAAAACCACTGTCAATTTCAAAGAGCTAGTAATCACATCCAAACCATTTGAGGTGTTAGCTTGCTTTTTATAGCAATTACAGTAGTAACAAGCTGAGAGAGCTGAGCCTGGAGAAGAGAAGGCTCCAGGGAGACCTTACAGAGGCCTCCAGGTGCCTGGAGGGGCACACAAGAAAGCTAGAGAGGGACTGTTTGCAAGAACTTGCAGTGACTGGATAGGGGATAATGGCCTTAAGATGAAGTAGGGGAGATTTATAAGAATTAAATTCTTCTCTGTGAGGGTGGTGAGTCACTGGCACAGGTTGCCCAGAGAAGCTGTGCCTGCCCGCAGGCCAGGGCGGGAGTGGGAGGAAATGGAGCTTTGGCCAATCTGGTCTAGTGGAGGTTGCCCCTGCCCATGGCAGGGGGTGGGATTGGAATTATATGGTCTTTAAGTACCTTCCATTACACACCCATTCTATGATTATGCAATGCAAAAAGTTACATTAGAATTTGGTTAACTGAGGGGTAAATTAAGGTGGTAATTTATACAGTATGTTCCTTTTTTAGGTGCTGTTTCACTGACGTCATACTCCATATCTGGATTATATACGTCTCTGATATATAAGAACATGACCATTCCTGTCTACACCACTCTGAAAGGGGTAATTGTATTACTGTTTAAAAGAAATTCTTAAATACCATTGAGCATCACATCCAGAAACTTGCTGTTTCACATTTGATGCTACCATGCCAAGTATGTCATAAGATGATGGTTAGAGATCACAGAACCCCAGATGTAATGGAAATGTCAAACAGCTGGAAAAAAAATTATTGCTGTGTATTACATTTTACCAGCCCAGGTTAATTCTTAGGTTCCTTGCTGATTTTTTTCCAAAGGCTTGTTAATTATTAAACAGAGCCACATGGTGTTCAGTGCCTTAATTAGAAGTGCGTATATGTGTAGAAATGCCTTTGTGTCAGTGCCGAAGCTGTTTGCTGTCAGATAGCCAGCAGTAACTAATCACAGCATTATTTGTTTTCCTGCAGCCTTATGTGATTTGGAAAGACTCATGCCTTGAACTACCTTAGGTTTCTGTTTTAAAGTGTGGGGGTGGTTGAGGATACTGAGGGCAGAGGGAATACAGTTTTCTGTTGATACTTGCATGCCAAAACTCACAGCCCAAGTCAGAAGAGCTTTGAATGTTAAGAAGCCAGCAGTGCTCTGCCACAGTCAGAAAGAAATGACTGATACCCTTCATACAAGCTATCAAAGGATGCTGTGTTCATTTCTGCAGAAAGCAACTCAAATAAGCAACAGCCCATTTATAGATGAATCATCAGGATCTGAGGAAGAAGACAGCTCTTGGTCCAGCTCAAGGACTTCTGAGTCTGATTCTCGAAGCAAAAGCAGTCCAGGTAGTCCTCGGGCTATGAAACGAGGTAGGCAGAAACTAAGAACAAGAAACTTTTGGGAAGTTTGGAAGACTAGTCAGTTCTTCCTTAAACAGCATGGACATCCTAAATCTAGGCTTTTATCTCAACTATTGAAACCTAGATTCAAGTTGGAGAAAGAACTGGAACTCTTTTATTGCTGTTATTATAGATGTCTTTTTAAGACATGTTGTCATGATAGCAAAGTGACTTGTACAGTGAAAGCAAGAAGCTCTGTTCTATGGATATTCTCTCATGCCAAGGACTTCATTGATCTTTAACTGTAGGTAGGTAATAATTGCTTAAAAAAAAAAAAAAACAAAAAGAAAAAAAAACAACTTCCGTCAGAAAAAAAACCAAAACACCCCACATATATTTAAGTTTATTAAACAAAATAACTGATTAACATAAACTCTTCCACCTCCTTTCTTTTCATATGTTTGTTAGCATCATGCAGTGTGGTAGGTGAGCCCTGGAGCCAGGGACCCACCAAAGATGCTGTGTTACTCCCCTCAGTAGGACAGAGGAGAGAAAAATATAATGGAAGGTTTTGTACATAGAGATAAGGGCATGGAGGGATCACTGACCAGTTACTGTCACAGGTAAAACAGAAACAACTTGGGAAAATTTCTTTAACTACCAATCAAATAAGAACAGGATAATAAGAAAATAAAATCTTAGAACATCTCCCCCCACCTCTTCCTTCTTACCGGACTCAACATCACCTCCAGTTTCTCTGCCCCAGTGGATGGGCAATGGTGGTTACTGTCAGCTCATCACACATTGTCTCTGCTGCTCCTTCCACCTCGGGGAGGGGGGAACTCATCACTGTTTTGCTGCTCCAGTGTGGGGTCCCTACCATGGGAGACAGTCCTCCATTAACTTCTCCAACATGAGTCCTTCCCACAGGCTGCAGCTCTTCATGAGCTGCTCCAGTGCAGGTCCCTTCCACGGGGTGCAGCTTTTCAGGAACAAACTGATCCATTGTGAGTCCCCCATGCAGTCACAAGTCCTTCCAGAAAAACCTGCTCCAGCATTAATTCCCCTCTCCACAGGGCTACAGGTCCTGCCAGGAGCTTGCTGCAACATGACCTTCCATTGACCATGGAGTCAAACCACCTTCAAGTGTTTCCACTTGCATCATCATCAGGTCTTCCACAGGCTGCAGGTGGAATTTCTACTACCCATCATCCTCCATGGGCTCCTAAGGGACAGCCTGCCTCACTATGATCTTCTCTACAGGCTGCAAGGGAATCTCTGCTCCTACACCTGGAACATCTTCTCTCCCTCCTTCACTGACCTTAGGGTCTGCAGAATTGTTCCTAACATATCTCACTCTTTGTTGTGCAGTTGTTATTCTGCAGCTTTTCCCCACCTTCTTAAACTATGTTATCCCAGAAGTGCTACCACCATTGCTGATGAACTCAGCTTTGGCCAGCAGTGGGTTCATCTTGGAGCCAGCTGGTATTGGATCTGTGTGACATGGGGGAAGCTTCTAGCAACTTCTCACAGAAACATCCCTGTAATCTTAACAACCCAAAAAAACCCCCAAAAAACCCCAAAAAACCCCAAAACAAAAAAACAACTTGCCATGGAAACCAAATACATGTAGTAAAAGACTTCTTTCATTTTTACAGTGATTGTCTCAAGGTCTTGTGCAAAGATTTAGTTAAAATAATTTAATGCAGTAATGTTTTGTTTTGTGGAAGACAAATGTCACAGCTCTAGGTAATTCTGTGTTTTCCATTGCATGGAAAAAATGAAAATAATAGGGTCTGTATCAGTGAAAGATGTCCGCTTCCTCATGAGCTGACACTGTTCCATCCCTGTGACTTTCAAGTCAGAGAGAAAGACAATCAACAGAGACTAAGATCTAAGATCCCAGTGAGGCCAAGTGTTTAGATCCTTCATTATATGTTGCTTTAGAAATGCAAAGTAACATTCTGTAGTCTCTGTTATCCATATTAAAATCCCAGTTAGCTGGAGCTACACTCTGTCACACTTGGGCAGGTTGATAGAGCCACTGGCCCACTAGTTTTCCAGTGCCAGGCAGATGTGATGGGGAATCCTGTTTCCAGCGATGCGGTTAAGAGTTCTGCTACATAAATGTGGAAAGGACCCATAGTTCCTGCTTCTCAGCAGCTGTGGCTGCAGATGCACCTCATGTTACATGCTTGCACAACAGGAAAGGTGATTTAGCTAATTTATTACCTGGTTTTACCCACAATTTCTAATCATGTCTGTAAAATGGAATCATGCCCTTTGTCCATGCTTTCTTCTCATAAAGTCATCTTTGCACTGTTTAATGCACGGAAGCCTTTCTTAACCACAAAACACATTGTTTAAAAATCTAGGCAGTCACAAAATTCAGTAGGTGCAGATTTGTTATTAGGGATCCTCTATGAGAAGAAAGGACACCACTCAGAAAGCACAGGTGGCTTACCAAAGCAGTAAAGCTTTTCTTTTTTTTTTTAATATAAAATTGTTTGGAAATTAATGAAACAAAGGAAATAAGGCATACTTGTTTCAATCTTGGAAAGCAACCTTTCAGAGTAAAACATTTTTCAGGAAGTAAAATTCAGAAAAGGACATGCTCTCATGTTAAAATACTTATGAATGAATAATTCTATAATGAATAAGGTAGGAAATGGAATTCTTATTGCTGATTCCCTTGAATTGAAAACAGAGTGCACTTTTTTCAGAATTAAAGCTAATAAACCTTTTTTAAAAAATCTGCAATCTGGAATTCATATTTATAGAAAATACCAGTATAACGATTCACACAAATTGCAAAGTAAAGTCCCCTGCAACCTCAACGTGCAGTAGATGTGAGCATAGCATCCTACTACACAAGCAGCTGCATGAGAAATCCAGATACTAGAGTGAATGATAGAAAGGGAAAGGTGAAGGTTGCTTAGTTTAATTAAAGAGTCTGTATTTACCTTCTAGAGAATGAGTATGATGCAGGTCACTAACTCCCTCCTTAAAAAAGGTGTTGCAATATAACACAAGGTGATAATACACAGATGACATTTATTTGCTGTTTCATTCACAAGTGACTTAAACTCTGTTTAATTATGAAGAAAATGGGATTCAGGTATTAGTCCCGTGCTAACAGTTTGCTGTGATGATATTTACAAAAATGCTTGATTCTTGACGGATTTATCTTGATACTTGGGTACACTTGCAGATCCCACTCATCTGTTCTTTCTGCATGGATATTTGGATCTCATTTGTTTCTAATATAATTTTAAAAATAAAGATTTTTCTTCTTTTAACTCAGGTGTGTCTTTGTCTTCCATGACCTCTGAAAGTGACTACGCTATTCCTCCAGATGCATATTCAGTAGATACAGACTGTTCAGAGCCAGAGCAGAAACTTCCTAAGACCTCTTCCTCATCTAGTGATAATGGAAAAAATGTGAGTACTGAAGGTCTTTGAGGAAGTGTAAGCTCTGTAGTGCTGTACATATACATAGGTTCAAATCACTATATTCAGTCTAGCTGAACCACATGAGTACAAATAGCAAAATATACCAACAATAAGTTAGCCATATAAAACTATAGTGATTGGAGGAATGTGGAGGATAATTCTGAGCTTTCTATATGAGTGGATATAGGTAGACAATTCCAGAAAAAAAAAGAAAATTTTCCTTTCTTGGAACCAGATCTTGTATCAGATTACATACAAAATACAAAATTATCTTATTTGAATATTCATGCAAATAGGATATTCTAGTGAAGGAACTAGAGGCATCGGTAGAAATCTATGTCCACTAATATGTTTTTATAGCATCCTCGTATAGGGGAAACAACTTTAGGCATTAGAGAATTCGTAAGTAGAGTAACATCCGAGTACATGTGAAAGAAACAAAACCATTACGGGGTACTGGTTTGTCTTTTCATGGCCTGTGTTACTAGTATCTTGACATACAAGTGGATTGAATGCCTGGTGATGAAGATAATTTATTTTAAGCTTTATTCACAGTATAAAACTGTGAACTGTGTTCTACAGATGTTCACTCAAAAAAGCATGTCTGAGTGAAGCTCTGAATTATGGTGCTCTATATACAGTCTGAAGGTTAGGCTCTGAGGTTGGGAAAAAGTATGTATCTACGTTATATTAATTTTTCTATTTTATATAAATAATCAGAAATTAATACATGAATCATCATATTCTTCATTCTTTTGTATAGTTCTGAGCAAATACATTACTCTCCTTAATGTACTGTAACTGCCACTAGGATTACCAATTCATTTTCTCACAGGCATGGCATTTGTCTTAATTGTTTTAAAAGTTCTATGAAAAACTAAACATTATTTAGCATGCTGTAAGACATTAAAATATCTCTTTGTGTGGGTATTTATACATATGTCTGTATAGGAATAAGTATGTTACAGGAATAAGTGTGATGCGCAGATCACTGGAACAGGCTGCCCAGAGAGGTTGTGGAGTCTCCTTCTCTAGAGACATTCAAGACCAATCTGGACATGTTCCTGTGTGATTTAATCTAGGTGATCCTGCTCAGGCAGGGGAGTGGGACTAGATAATCTCTCAAGGTCCCTTCCAACTCCTAACATCCTGTGATTCTGTGATTCTCTGATTCTGCATGTACCTAACTACTTTTTATCTAAATCCTAAATAATCAGGAACCTTTGGAAAAATCTGGATACCTGCTGAAAATGGGTGGCAAAGTGAAGACCTGGAAACGACGGTGGTTTGTGCTTAAAGGAGGTGAATTACTCTACTACAAATCTCCAGTAAGTACATATAAATCACTTGCTATTTAAATTTAGATTGTTTTTACTGAGAACTTATGGCTTCTGGAAGGAAAAGAAATGAACTCCTGGTGCCTGAGCTGATGGAGGGTGATTCATGAATAATTTCCTCAGGTGGTAAATAAAGTGCTCAATGTCTAACTAGGAAGTATTTATCAAGATTAATGTTTAAATGAGTTCTATAATTATTTGTTGCTATTTTTTGGTAGATTTAACATACTCTTTATTTCTGTACAGAGTGACGTCATTCGAAAACCTCAAGGCCAAATTGAACTAAATGCATCTAGCCACATTGAAAGGAGTGATGGAAAACAAACAATTCAGGTGCCTGCTTCTCTCATCCGTGTTTCAGCGGGTACTAATTCCCTTCATCCCCCCAAACCTACCCCTTGTTCCTGCCCCTGCTGCACTGGAAGTCCAAGTGTGGACTTGAAATTAATCAGTGCACTTTGTCTGAAACCGAAGAATCACTTCAGTTACAGACAAGGTGTAAAGGCCCACAATTTGCCTTGTAGGTCATATCATCACATATGAGATACAAGTAAAGAGGCCAGTTAAGCTGTTTGTCTAAAAGGAGATAAATTGAGTTTCCTATATTCTTCTGTCCTGGAACTTTTCAGATGAAGGCTCAGAAAGGCTCTGTCTGCTCTGCCTGACCATAAACTATTCTGTTAATGAAAAGTACTTTGGGGAAAATATGCGTCCAACTTAATATTGGGTAGTACGTGTTACAATACTCACACTGTGGGGTGGAATGTATAATGTTCTAAAAGCTCAAGACTCTTCTGTTGCTTCTGTGCTATGTAGCTGACCACAGAAAAACGAACATACTACCTGACTGCAGATTCTCCCAACATCTTAGAAGAGTGGATCAAAGTACTACAGAATGTTCTTAAAATACAGGCTGCCAGTCCACTTTTCATACAGCCTGAAATCAAGCCAACCATGAAAGGATTACTTACAAAGGTAGGAACACTTGTCTTCCACCAGTCTGTATTCCATATTTATTAAGAATAGTAACTAGATGAAAATGGTCCTACAATAAAATAAATACAAGCAAAACACGTATGTGTTTGCTTTACAGTGTGAAAATTCCAGAAGAATTACCAGTTCACCTATTTTGGGCAACAGTTGTTGGATTTGATTTTTCTTTTGTCTTTTTAATACATTAGTTCCTGTGTTGAATTCTCCATTTGCACTTCAACCTAGTTCAGTAGATGTTTCAGTAGCTAATTGACCTATCTAATTTCAGCATACTGCTCTTTTTTTTTCTATATTGCTCAGTGACAGATGATTTCAAGAAGATAATAATATTGTATAAAAGGATTTTTTTCTTTTTTATTTCTTCCATTTCCTTAGTCTCCACTAATTTAGGCTTGATCCAGAGCCAAATGAAAAACTCACACTGGGTTTACTAGGCCTTAGACAAGCATCAAATGCCTTAATTATTATGCCCTCCCCTGCATAACTCTACTATATATTACATATTACAACTGCATAACTCTACTGTATATTAGTAGAGTTAAGCAGTTGTAATTATTTACCTAGCAATGTGGAAAGGAATTAGAAGCAAGGCATTTATTCCCAACATCACCAAGGTTCAGAGATGGTGGAATGTAGTCAGCATGACTCTGACTGTGCTTATTCCTAATGTCCTGTAATTTCAGGTGAAACACGGCTATTCCAAGAGAGTTTGGTGTACCTTAGTTGGAAAAATTCTGTATTATTTTCGTAATCAAGAAGACAAGGTAGGTACCTTACTTTCTCCTCGGTGAATGGAAGATATTGAACATACTAAAGTAGGCCTTAAATGATAAGTTACAGCTTTATTGAAGTACAGTTGGTTTGGGTAGTATATGCCCATCTTATCTTTATTACCAAACATTTAAACTTTACAGACTGTCAAATTGGAACGTTCCTATCTAACAGACACTAATCCGGGACATACCCATTGGTCTAATTCTCCTACGGGATGTGATATATATTCTGCATCCTTATACCTAACCAAAGAGGGGACACAGATTTCCCACCAGTTCAGGTCTCCCTTTCTGACAGGCATGAGATTCATCAGGAAAAAACTGTCATTTTCTTCAGGAAGCTGGCCCTTTCTAATGCACGTTTGCAGTGGGCAGTGACTGCAAGTTTCAAAGAAGTAAATGTTCTTTTTATCCGTTGCCTTCCAAATCTTGTTCTTAAAGATGTTGTTGTACCTTCACAGTGCTGCAGGAGAAAGGAGAAAAAACAAAACAAAAACCTATGTCTGTGGAAGGGATCTGTTCTCATTCCCCGTCAGGATTACAGAAAAGGAGCTCACTGTCTACAACTGATGAGGTGTAAAAGAAAGGGATCATGAAATTATTTCTAAAACCAAGGGAAAATACAGTTTGAGGAAGAAAAGGAAGAAATGGGATCCAGTCAGCTTCCCAGCATCTCTTATCCTGTAGGATACAAGGAGCTAAGGAAGACCAAGACCTGTCTTTTCTACATTAGGCCTGACCTCTAGTACTATACTCATACTTGTTGGTCCTGATATTTCCAGTCATATTTACTACAGAGACAGGACCAAGGACACTTCCTAGTGATACTTTTCACCCGTCATTTTGCTCCCAAGGCATTGTATGTTATCATTCAGAAATACCTTGAGAATATTTCCCTCACATTTGGAAAAAGTTCTGCTGCCTTTGAAAGCAAAATTGCAACTAATTTGCTAGCTTGTAATAGAAGAATTTTGCTTTTGTAAGCAGAATATGTATGAAAAGTTTTCCAAAGCTCATTCATTTCTAATGTCAACAGCTTGCTAATTGAAAACATGTTTGCTGTAGCTGAATGTGTCTGTGTGGAAACAAATTACACAATCTGCAGTGGTTAATACGGTAATGAAGTCCATTTAAATGGCCTCCTTCCAAAATGGAATTCAAATTAAAAAATCAGCCAACTGTGTTTTATGTTAAACTTAGTGAATAAATCAGCCTTGACCATTTGTATATGAAATAGCATCTCTTGATTCTCATAATCTTAATCTTGTTCAAAAAGTTGAGTACTTCAGAAGCACCACAGAAAATACAAATCTTCACTTGCATCTTTTATCCTTACTAGTGAGAACAGTGGAATAAAGAGCCACCACTATATGATGTTTCTTCAAAATGATTGTTAACAGTTCAAGAAACCTGCTCACACAAAATTTTATCTTTTTAAGTTATAGTATAAACAAAACAGATATGCCAACACTATACAGTTACGTAGTTAGGGATTGGAACAGGCTGCCCAGGGAGGTGGTGGACTCCCCATCTCTGGAGGTATTTAAAAGATGGTTGGATATGGTGCTGAGGGACAGTTTAGTGGTGGTTGTCAGGTTAAGGGTGATGGTGGGATTTTGTGATCTAAAGGATCCCTTTGAACCAAGACAGTTCTAATTCTATAATTGTACACTGCTAACTTCTGAAATAAGATTATAAGTCAAGTTTTAGGCTTGATCCAGGGAATTTTTGCTCAGAACCCAGTCACAAAACTCAGAGGAATTACTTCTTTCACCCTAGCAGGCACATTTCTTGCATTCACTAGATACAGAAGCAGACCTGGAAAAAAACTTCTAAAAATCTCACTTTCAGACTTTGGCAAATATTGTTATCCTCTCTGCAACAGCTAGCTTATCTGACATTCCTTGGCAGAAAAATCAATACATAGAAATGGGTAATGATGATAGCTCTTCTTTTTATTCCTATTTGTAGAATAAGAAACACATAATTAGTGTGCACTGAAGCAAATATCTGCTCTCTCATCACTTCTGATCTTTACTTCTAGTTTCCTCTTGGTCAAATCAAGCTTTTTGAGGCGAAGGTTGAAGAAGTTGACAGATCATGCGATTCTGATGAAGATTATGAGGCTAGTGGTCGCAGTTTACTATCAACACATTACACTGTTGTTATCCACCCAAAAGATCAAGGACCCACTTATCTTCTTATAGGATCCAAACATGAGAAGGTAATCCAAGGACATTTTAAATAACACTTCTGTATTGTGCACCTATGAGACAAACCGTAGAGAAGACTAGAGTGCCCTATTTAAGTGAAGGAAAAATGAGGAGTGTAGTCAAAATATTTTTCATTATTATTGCTTCATTGTTCTCAACTAATCTTGTAGATCTTGTTTTGCATTCTAGCTTTATCCCCAGGTTAGCAGGATGTAGCAGTGACAAAAAAGCATTTGTTAGCTTTCTGAAGAAGGAAAAACCCTTACACACAGACATGATTTCTGAGGGTAAAAGAATTCTGAAGAGAGTGCTGTCCAATCCTCCTTACTTGTAACATAGAGGGACCGTAAATACAAGTGTATTCAAAGGAAGACCAAACTCTTTGGTCTGCAACAGGATCATATGGCAGTGTTTCTTTCAAGTTGAAAGCAAGATGTAATTCAAGCAGCTCCTTCCAACACAGAATGAGTGAGCTGCTGTGTGTTTTTCTACTTCAGGACACATGGCTCTATCACCTGACAGTTGCAGCTGGAATCACTAGTGTAAATGTTGGATCTGAGTTTGAACAACTTATCTGCAAGCTACTAAATATGGAAGGTGATACCAGTAAGTTTATTTCTGTTTCAACATATTAACATTCTATTACTTACGTACTAAGTTTACTCATGTACTGAATTAATTGCAAATCCCAAGTATTTTATCTGTTTAGCTTCTCAGATTTGGAGACATCCTACCCTTTGCCACAGCAAAGAAGGAATTACTTCCCCTCTTACAACACTGCCATCGGAAGCTTTGCAAACTGAAGCCATTAAATTATTTAAGGTAAAAACCATAGTGGATATTTTATATATGAACTGACTTAGTATTTTAACTCATAGCTAAAGAATGGCTACTACTTGGCTTACTAAAGATGTTCAACAGATAAGAAAAGAGAAGATTAGTTTTACCTTCATGTAACTAATTGACAGTAATGGGTGGACAGTAGTGGCTAATGGAGAAGTGCCCATACTGTCTCACGAAAGATTATCACTTCCAATGCAGAGATCACTTTTAGCTGTTAGGGAGAAGTTTAGGCTTCAACTTTTGGCCTTTCTGTTGAGGTTATTAACAGAATGCAGGTTAGTTGAAAAGTCTGTGGCAATCAGTATGATAATCATTTTATCATGAAGTTCATAAGCCCCAGAGAACCTAACAGCATGGATGGATACCTGTATTCAGAGCTTTTAATCTGATGTACTATTTTTTCAATTAGATTTCAGGAAGAAAAATGGTAGGCAAAAGTTTTATTGTAAATATATTTAAATCACCTAGAAGACATTTTAAAAAACAGAAGAAAATCAAAGCCAGTTTCTTTTTTAAGCAAGTCATAGGTTATTTCAAATTGATATAGAAGAGATTCTACTGCTCATTTTAACAAAATAGTTTCTCTATATGAAGTAGCTATTCTGTATAGAGAAAATATTGCAGAGCAAAATTATTGAAAGTGTTTCACAACAAATTCACTTTTAAAGATTTTCCTATACCTCTAAGATACACCTTGTATATCTCACAGTAGTCGTAAAAAGGCTTTTTGTGTTTGAGACACATAATGCTTCATAATTGTTGTGCCACAGCTTGTTTCCTGAGAATTTTGGTGTGCCAGTAAGACATTATACCTTTCCCAGTGAAAGGTCAGATAGATGGTTGCTATGAAAGGAGAAGCCTGGAGAAGAAAAGGCCGCAGGGGGACCTCATTGCAGCCTTTCAGTACTTAAAGGGAGCATATAGACAGGAGGGGAATCGGCTTTTTACAAGGGTAGATAGTGGTAGGACATGGGGGAATGGATTTAAGCTAGAGGAGGGAAGGGTTAGGTTAGATATCAGGGAAGAGTTCTTTACGGAGAGAGTGGTGGGGTGCTGGAACAGGCTGCCCATAGAGGTAGTGTATGTCCCATCCCTGGAGGTGTTCAAGGCCAGGTTGGATGGGGCCTTGGGCAACCTTGTCTAGATCCAGGCCTGGACATTGGTAACCCTGCCTGTGGCAGCGAGTTGGAACTCGATGATCCCTGGGGTCCCTTCCAACCCAGACCATTCTGTGATTCTGTGAAAGGGAGTATATTGCAAGGCCATCAACCTTTCTCCTCTTTCCTGCCCTCACTCAGGGGCAATCAGAATATGGTTGAGGAGAGGACAGGTATGGTTAGACTCGATAATCTTAAAGGTCTTTTCCAACCTAGTCATTCTGTGATTCTGTGATACCTAAAATAAATAAATAAGAGATGACTTATATGACCTGTATTGAAACTTTGTATAAATAAGTTTAAAAGGCAGGTAGAGAACTGATTTAGCTCAAGTCATGTTTTACTTATCCCACTGCAGGTAAAAAATTAGTTCTGTGCACCCACATATTTTCAGGTAAACTAGATACAGATTGGACTTCCATCCATTTCTTGTAATTTTTTATATACCTTGAAAATTCATCTATCATATTGAGTAAATGCAATGAGGGGTACATAAACCTTCTAATACAGCACAACAAATGCTTAACACCTGGTTCTCCTAACACCATACCAGGGATAGGAAAGGTTATGCTTACCCACAGTAAAAATAACAGTGAAAGCCAAGATGTGAAACAAATGGCTCTGAGTTACAGTTTTCACACCTGTGTATTTTCTGCCATGTTGTGCTCACTACTTGCACAAGCAGTTTATGGTGGCTGCCACTGCATTTTAAAGTCCTGTAGAGGGGTAAGCTGTGTTCGGCCTGTGCTTAAACTTTCCTGCCACAACTGCTGCACCTCCTGTGAGAGCTTACTCCATTAGATATGGAGTGAAAAGCATGGTTTCTTAAGAGGTGTTTATATCTTAGGTCTCTCCATACAGATTTTCATCCATTATTGTCCCTTTTCACACCTTTTTGCAGGGTCAGCAGGGTTTTCTTAGTCTACTGATAAAGTGATTTCAACTATAGCACACTTGTTATACAGAACATTTAGAGGACCTGTTCAAGCTTTTTGTATGTACACTCACTTGCTTATTATTTTATATCCAGACCTGCCAGTTGTTTATAAACGCTGCAGTTGACTCTCCTGCCATTGATTATCATGTATCTTTGGCCCAAAGTGCTTTGCAGATCTGCCTTACACACCCTGAACTTCAGAATGAGATCTGTTGTCAGCTTATTAAACAGACTAGACGTCGACATCCACAAAACCAGGCAGGACCAATACAGGTAATCCAGTACTTATTTTAATGGTATGTATTTCAACAGCACAGACTGTTCAGAGGGCTAAAAGGGCTCCACACTTCTGTGGCATTTGCTTACTTAAAATCAGATAAAAACCCACTGCCTTCCTGAAGCTGATGTTGTCTTCCATCAAAGGATGATAGAGTGCCTATGCTGTTTTTAAAGGCTGGACATACAATGGGCTGTCTCCAAGTGTTAAGACATCACGGGTGGAACCTAATTTTCTTTTACTGCATCTTTCCCAAGAGATGTGCTGCATCAGGCAGCTTGGTGGACTAAAATATATGTCAGGTGTCTCTATAGCACACATATGAAGAAAACTGTAGTGCCATGTCACAGAATCTCTGGTACACTGAGGGTTTAGATAGATGTCACTTCTTGTACACCATGCTGTTCAGCACGCACCCTCCACCCTAGATTATAAATATGTACTTCAAATTCTTAACTTTTGGCCATTTCCAGCTATTCACTGGTATCTAAGTATGTAACAATTAAATGAACTGAAACTGAAAGAAAAGATGGTTTGGGTGGAATTTAGAGAACTCACGCTGTACTCTCCCACACTTCATTCTGCTGCAGTGTCTTCCTGAAAGAGAGCCAGTGCTATCCTCCATCAAAATACAGCAATTTAATGAAAGGGAATGTCTCTCTGCAAGTGCTGTCATTTTTCTGTTTAATAGAAATAAATACAAATAGAATCATAGACAATAAATAGAAATAAATCAAGATAGAGAAACTCCTTTTTCTAAATTTCAGTATGATGCCTTGATGCAATTGTAAGAAAAGTAGTTGCAACCTTAGCGAGTCTATATCTGGAGTACATGACAACAGTCTGTATCAAGTGACTATAAGTGACACTTACAGATACATACAGAGCAAACTATTGTTTTTTTTCAGTAGTTACTTTGTAGACTTTTAGTCTACCTTGTGGGAGGAAAATACCTTATAGGTTGCTTCATGCTCTGTATTATGAGAGGTCAGTCAGTGCTTGGTCTTGCAGCCTTCCTATTTTTTTCCTGTGTATTAAATGCTTTATATACAAACTGATGTGCTTTCCCATTTCCTGCCCCAAATAAACAGAAAGAGACCATTTTGTCTTTCTGATGCTTATTTACTCAGCTTTTTCTCTATGTTTTGGATGGTTTTATTCCTGTTTACAGCTGTCTGTTACTCAGCCTGGCACAGTAAGCCACACTGCTGGCCAGCAGCCACAGCAGGAAGTTCTACCCTGTAAAATGTTAAAAACAGTGAATATCTTCCTTTTGTCCAGGGCTTGCAGCTCTTGGCTCTCTGCATTGGACTCTTTCTGCCCCAGCACCCATTCCTTTGGCTTCTTAAACTTCATTTGAGGAAGAATGCAGATGCCAGGTATGCCTCAATGTTACTATCCAGCTAGTTCACTACTCTTTCTGAAATACCTTCTTTTCAATCCTTCATATTTTCGGTCTTTTGACATATACTTTAAAATAAATTTGAGTAGAATTGTGCTTCAGTGCTACTAAAATGCAGTACTTGTTACTCCCATGCATCACTTGGTAAAATCATCCATTTTGAAAATACTCTGCAGTGGAACTCTTATATTGCAAAACCGTGAAAACCAGAATGTGGTGGTTTCACTAGACACTCTGAGCCATGTTCATCTTTGGCACAGTTCTTTTCGTCTCGGTGGACTCATTCCCTTTAGAATTCCACATGGAAAAATGTGTTGGAAATCTTGTGCTGACATCTGATTGCTCCCCCCAGAGATTTACTCACAGTTTACTACCCTTTCCATCAGTCTCCAGGAATTGCCTTTTTTCTGTGTTTTGTCACAGGACTGAATTTGGCAAATATGCAATATATTGTCAGCGATGTGTAGAGCGTACCCAGCAGAACGGAGACCGAGAAGCCAGACCTTCCAGAATGGAAATCCTTTCCACTCTTCTAAGAAACCCCTATCACCATTCACTGCCCTTCAGTATTCCAGTCCATTTCATGAATGGCATATATCAGGTAATGGCAGGTAGACCACAAAAATCTGAGCTCTCCAACCCACTGGTATCAGCATAGACATGAAGTAGTACATTAGAAATAGAGCTGTAAGTGGTAAGGCAAACATGGTTCAAGTTTCACTGTGTGCCAGTCCTTGCAATGGCAGGCACAATGTAATTGGATCAAGTTTGATCAGGGAAGAGTAAAAGGGAAAAAATCTTTAAAAGAAAGAAAAAAAAAATTAAAACATCATACAAGTAAGAAATAGTAAAGTTCTGTTTCTTATTTAACCTGACCTCCAGGTGAATGAATTAGACTGAAGAACAGGGAAAGGTATTAAATTCCTCTCCTTTCATCAGAAATAGTTAAAGTTAAATATCTCAGTGAAGGCCTGGAAGCACATCTTTAAGTCCCATTTTCAGTCAGGAAGCATAAACATTTGTTACAAACACAGCTTCATCCTTAACTCTTTTGGGACTTAATCACTCAAAGCCGTAGGAAAATTTCCATGGGCTTCCACGCAAACTGATTCACATCCTGGTTTGTGTTTCTAAACCAGAGAGCTAGCTGAAAGAGGTTTTTTTTTAAAAAAAACAACCCACATATTCCTAGCCAGAAAGCAAATTTTTATATGATATCAAAACTTTATTGAATAAACTTTTCATTTCACGTCACAGAAGAACCCACCTCCTCTGTATTTCTTAATTGCTTACTTCTTGCACAGTAGAACAGAAAAAACATGTATTTAAATAATCCTAAAAGGTTTCAACATTAAGTTTGAAGAAGAAAAGGAGTAACTGCTCATTAGTTATTGCTATAATGCACGCTTAAGGGTTATGAAAATTGTAATTGTAATTACTTCAGTGAGATCAGCAAATAACCAAATATAGTGGTATTGAAAATCCCTGTGTTTGGACTCCAAAATAATTTCCCAGATCCTTTTTTAAGATACTTCTTTACAAAAAAGAGGTGGGGGGCCTCCTTCAACATACCAAATGCAGGACAACATTCTCAAGTAGATATAAGAGAACTTCAGCAACTAGTATCTGTATAAAATCCATTTGCCATCCCTTGCTAAAGTGCTTTAATACTAGCAAAACCAGACAGAAACTCAGATTTGGTAAAATAAAACTCAGAAGACTCACTGCACTACTGTCCTATGCAACATATCTCAAATATTTCAGAACTGACAGTAAATGCCCCTCAGAAGTTTTACATGGTGAAAAAAAAAAATTATTTGATCTAATGTATTTCACCACCATATTGAAAAAAATGTAAGAATTTACAGTTTTCTTAATTTTTCAAGTGGTATTTGTCAGGAAAAAAGCTCAGATACTAGGCTACTTTCTGTTAGATCAATTGCATAACATTCAGGTGTAGCAAGCACAAAGAAACTAGTATAAACAGAGGAAAGAAAACAAAAAATACTGTATTTGGAAGCTTTTTGATAGTGACCTTGATTTCATAAACAAACTGCTGTGAGGTTTGAGGTTTAACATTATGAGAAGTTTGTCACTTTTTGGATGGAGAGAAAACTCCACTAAGCTGACTTCTTACATGGAGATCCTGCATCTTTTCCAAAACTGTTACGGAATTTTTTCATTTCCAATGGCAGTAAGCTATTCACAGGGGACAGAAGAGTTGCCACTGTTATTCTAAAGCCATTATCCTTCAGTGTGTTAGATTTCTGGGGACAGGAGAAGTTTGGTTTTCTTTGGTTATCTGTTTGATAGCACAATACATTTTGCCTGCTGGTTTTTTTTTAGGTTGTTGGGTTTGATGCCTCTACCACAGTGGAGGAATTTCTGAACACCCTGAACCAAGATACAGGAATGAGGAAACCAGAACAGTCAGGATTTGCACTGTTTTCTGATGATCCCTCTGGCAAGGATATAGAGCACTGTCTTCAAGGAAACATTAAGGTAAACAAAAGCCTTTAATGAACCCTGCTTATAAAACAACAAATTATCTTCAATTTACAGAGTGCTCTTTAGGCAATGTAAAGGAAAACAATTTTCAGGCTGAAAACTGTCTTTAGGTACTTTTCCTCATAACATAAAAAGAAAGATTAAAAAAAAGTTCTGAAATTCATTCAGTGAAATATATTTAAAAGCTTTGTCTCAGAGACTGATATTATTCATAGAAGTAGCAGCTGGGTTAAAAAAGAAACAGTAAGATGTTACCAATCACAGTCCTTTAAAACTAAAAAGCAACTGGAATCCAATATGTGTTTAGAGATTTCAGTTCTCATGTCTTTTACAGCTCCAAAAGATGACCATGTGAGGTCCAAAAAGTCATTCATACTGGGGAGGAAATAGTTCATGTTTCTAATATGTAATAGGTAAAAGATATCAAAGTTAAGTAGACTATTTGCATTCAGAGGTGTTTTCAAAGAGGAAAACATGGCTAAGTCAGTTTTGATTTGCTTTCCTTCTAGATCTGTGACATTATTTCCAAATGGGAACAAGCCTCCAAAGAACAACACCCTGGGAAATGTGAAGGCACAAGGACTGTCCGCCTTACTTACAAAAATAGGTTTGTATAGCAAGTGTAACAGCTCTGCCTTGTCCTAAGATTTGTTTTTAATTTCTGCAGAGTTTCTTTTCTAAAAATTATTGGCTGCCTCAAAGCTTACAGCAAAAATAGTAAATGGGTATAGTTATTTTATTTCTAGTTTGTAAGAGGTGAGCAGGGCTGCAAACAAAAACAAAAAACAAACAAACCAGGCCACACCACACACAAACTCAGAATACTGAATTTAAATATTTGCCTACTGGTTCAAGTACCAGTGTTGTTCTGCTGATGTGTTTCGACACTGAGGTAAACATGTCACATTCAAAGCAGATACTGCTAATCCTCAGGGCTAATGCGTTTCCCCATCTTCTTTATTTAATAACTTTCTGTCTTTTCTATAGGCTTTATTTTTCAGTTCAAGTCCATGGGGAGACGGACAGAGAGAAGCTGCTGCTAGTATATCAGACAAACGATCAGGTAGTCAATGGCCTCTTCCCCGTAAACAAAGAACTAGCAATGGAGTTGACGGCTCTCCTAGCTCAGGTAATCCTTGTGCATTAATGACTCACACACCGGTTTTACAGATGAAAAACATGAATAAAGAAACTGGTCCAGGATTTTGTGACAGTCAAGTGACCTCACTTTTAACATGTAACAGTGCAAGAAAGAGACTGGGCTGGAATCTTTGTGTAAAGCCAACTCTGTACTTCAGTCAAAATGCTTTGCAGTATATGCTGCTGTTGGCACCAGTACGTGCTTTACCTCCTACACAGTAATGGCCCCTCTGATTAAATATCATGTAATCATGTACTATTTCTTCATTCCCTAGTCCTTACATCATTTCTGCAAGTTAATACACAAAAACAACAGAGTGTTTAATGAAAGCCTAAGACTCCTTTACTAGGCATGGCCTTGATAGGATCTGTGTTATTTTTAAGAGTTAAAGGCTAAAGGGGAGGTTATTGTGAGAAAGTTACTTGATGTTGATGGTGTTGCTCAAATAATATACTAAAAGAAAACTACTTGCATGACTTTTATATCACTGAAAAATAAATATTAATTAACAAACTTTTTTTCATTTTATATTTGGTAAGAGAGAGAAAAAGATAGCCCATAATACCCAGCTAGAAAATTACTCTTGAGCAATGGCAATTTTTCTTCTTCATGGTCTTTTATTTAGGTAGAAATTGGAGATTTTGAACGGCCTTTCTCAACTCCAGCAGGGCAAGTCACATCCCAGTCCAAGTCCAACCAAACATTAAAACAAGTTTTGGAGAGATTCTACCCCAAGAGATACAGGCATGGTTGCTCAGGGGAACAGTTGAGGTGAGAAGTATTTTGCAGTTTGTATTCTCTGAAAATCTGAGAGTGAAATGAGGAGATTTTAAATTGTCATTAGTTACAACTTTACGTTATGCCATATTTACTGAAACCCATGTTCAAAACTCATTCTCTTACTATGCTGAAGAACCCATTTCCTCAGTATGTTTCTAATCCAAGCAGGGGACCACCAGTAAGCACACATTCCAGCAAAGGATCTACAAGTTACTACAAAGTATTACAAAACCCAGAGATTTTGAAATTCTTGTTTTTCCTATTCAGCAAATCTAAATTAAGCCTGCACACAGGCCAAAGAACTGAAGAAAGGACTTGAGGGTCATATCTGACTGCTATTCCAATGTGAAATCTCTGGTAGCCAGTCAAATTGGCAATACCTTAACTTAGCGGACTTGCTTGTAAGGCATCACTTCATTTAAAATGCATAATCTGCAAGCCATTCCAATCAATACCTTAAAGAAGAGCAGAACAGTGTAATGAATTATCCAAAGACAGCTATTCTGAAGTCCAGTAAACATCACAGAAATGGTTTCCTCATTTTCACTGCAGGGTTGGAAAAGTTTAAAGCTATTATCACTTTCACAAAGTAATATTGTCATACACTGGGTAGATAAGAGGGACACTCAAAAGCAGAACAAATAGAAAGTTTTGCAATTAATTTCAGACGGAAAAGTGTAAGAGGTCCTAGATTAGACTAAGTCCAGGAGGACAAGTCAATCATCTGTTGAACTGTTCAGGTAGTTCCCTAAACTACCAGCTGTCACAGCTGGAAGTTTGTGGCACAGGAAGAGTCGCGCTATACCTTCCCTGTTTCTTGTATTCTTTTGCTGAGAGTGCAGTTTGACTTCATAAACTTCCAGTAAGAGTAAGCTGCAAGTGAAAGATCTCCATTTACTACACATTCCCCTCCCTTTTCTTGGGCTGCATTTAATAATCTTGTGGCTGCCGCGTGAGTCATTCCTGCAAGTCAATGTGCTAGAAAGGTATTCCGGGGTGGGTTTTTTTGGAGGGTTAGTTTTCCGTAGGATCATTTTATTGAACCACCTCCTCCTGGGGCCATGAAAAAAAAGAGACAGTGTGAACATGTCACCCATCAGAAGTACCCATGTTGGTAGCAGAACCCGGGTACACTGAAAATAGTAGTATTAAGCTGTATCTTCCATATCTACTACTACTAGCCACAGGTAAAGATATGTGCTAAGCTTGATGGATTTTTGGAGTGACAGCTGGCATAGCTGTTGAGTACTGATAAAGGTAGATTGATTCTCTGTACACATTAAAAGCTGTACTAGCTATTTTCCTTTCATGCTGCAACTGCTGCATAGCTATTTAATCATAATGTTGCAGAAATTAGAAGATACTTCATAATTTGCATGTGCATAAAAATATTAAATGATGTTTTGGATGTACTTAATAATGTATAAGTGATAGTTGTATAAAATTATCATTTTAACAAATGGAGATTTTTTTTGCTCATTAAACTCACTATGGATAAGCATTTAAATTCCTTTCAATAACTAAATTACATATTTCATTTCAACAGACAGCTTTGTCAGCGACTGTCTACAAGATGGATGGCTCTCCGGGGGCACAGTGCTGCAGACTGTGTGCGCATTTATCTCACTGTAGCCAGAAAATGGACTTTCTTTGGGGCTAAACTGTTTGCAGCAAAAGTAAGAAACTTTATGGAGAGGTGGGGTTTTTAAAATACCAGTCTGCAGACAGTAATACTCCTTTGTTGAAAATGTCTGTGTTATACATATGCTGATTTAATAATCTCTTGTCAAATTACTAATTTGTTTAAACCATATACTGGTGAAATGTAATAGTTGTAGTACTACATAAACCATAATAGTAACTTTCCAAGACATTTTTTGTTTTCTTACACCTTTGTTTGAGATGGCCTTTTTGTTTCAAACTTTTTAACCTGGTAACTAGTAGAATATTGAAGAGGCATCATTAACTGGTTGTGGAAGCTAAACCTTGCAGAAACTCTAAATGTTGTTCATTTAAAGCACGCCCTTCAGTCTCTCAATTTAAGATACCATTAGTATCTTCAATCTCTTGATTCAAATAACAGCTGTGTTAAACAAAACTATCACCCCACCCCTATGTTTTATTTGGTAATCCCAATATATGTATCTAATATCTTATCAACACCCTGTTCTTTGCATATTCAGACATATGTTCCAGTAAACAAACTTTAAAACACCTGACTGGGTTCCTTTTATTTTATTCACAAGACTATGCATTTTATTGGATGAAGCAGCAGGGGAAGTTTCGAGAGTAACAGGCTGAGTTGATAATTCTGCCACTGACTGCCTACATGGCTTTGGGCAGCTACTTCAATTTCTTTCCATCGGTTCCCTCCCATTGTAAATCTCAGTAAAATCTGTGGACAGAGAGGGCTCTATAATAGCTGATAGCTAATAATTATTTACACATTGCCTCATTTTGAAGTAGTAATTAAAGAACATTTCTCTTTCTAGCCTCTAGAAACATCCTCAGTTGAGAAGTCCCTCATTTGGTTTGCAGTACATGAGGACGGCATAAGCATCCTAGATTACAGCTCTATGGTAAGTGACATTCTTTCTTTATTTGGTCAAAGTAGATTTTAATACTGCGTATATGGACAGATTTGGCATCACGCTATATAAAAGATGGCATTAGCCTTCCTTGATAAGTTATCTAGTATTTTTCTTAAAGCAAAAATTCACTCCTTTCAAAATGCTTTAATGTTATCATCATTATAATGGCACTAATATTAGAAATAGGTAATGAATTCTTTGCAATGAATTTATTTTTGTTTAGCAGATATAGTTTTTATATCTTTTAATGAAATGTTAATGTTTTAATCATTCATATGTCAGGAGATCCATAGTTACAGTTCTTAACAATAACATTAATTTTCTTTTCCTGGAGATTCATTTTCCATTATTATTCATAATACATACACTCAACAAAGAGCAGTTACTTTAAAAGATTGTTATTTTCATTGTATTATTTTTGTTTAATAGTAGGTAATATAACCCAGTGTTATTTAATGATGCCATTTTAGTCTCTAATTTTTCTTTGATTTGCAACAAAAGTTTTCACAGAAAACGACTCATGGTAATCAGTGTAAAAAAAGCAGTGCCTGAGAAGATCCTTTCATTTATATCCTGCAAATAAACAGAATGGCATGGTGCTACTAGCGAGTGCTAATATTGAATATCAGAAAATTAAAATCTCAACTTAATAATGGTACTGATATGGGCCTTTTCATTACGTTTCTTTGCAGTTAAAGAAATAACAAAACTAAGAACATGAGGAGAGCAAACAGCAGCTCTCTTCAGAGAACAGGCAAAGTGAGCTATCATCAGGCTGCGGGAAGCGCTGTAAATACTATCCACCTAGCTACGGCATTCCTGCAGAGCACTGCCGGTTCACAGTATCAGCAGCCTTACTCGCCACTCAAGGAAAATTCTGTTTCCAGTGAATATTCAGGTTTTCTCTAGGAAGGTTTAAGGGTATCAGCAATGATATTGCAAGGGGTAGTCAGAGAAAACACTGTTTCACAAAAAGACATGTAGTAACTAAGGACATTAAATCAGTTATTGAACAGATACTGTCTTATGATCAATTTTAACTGAAAACATCTGCAGCAAATTCATCAGAGTTGTAATGATAAAGTAAGTGCTAATCATAGATTCAAAGGCCACCAGTAGGGTGGTGAAAGCTGAACAACTGCATGGAAAGCAGAGGAGCCTGGAGCATTTATGTTTTACCAGAAGTGTGGGAAAAAAAAAACCAACAGAATTTAATTTCACTTGTGTGTATGTAAACTATCTCACTGCACAAGAGAAGTCCTGGAGTTAAATCTCTGCAGATGTCTCGTACTCTGCCATTTAATTTATTTAGGTACTGCTCCAGTTTCAAATAGAACTCCTAAAACTAACTTCTCTCAATATTAGTCAAGACTTGTGTAAATTGATTTACACACTTGTGTTGAAACCTGCTTGTAATGTCTTTGATCCAATTAAACTGGAATAGAAACAGAGGTCAAACTTACCGGAGTTACTCCTCCTAGTGATGGTCTGAATGAAACTATCCCAAAGTTTACAATTTATTTCAAGATTAATAAGAGAGTAACAACATTCTGAAAAATACATCTATAGTTGTATTTTTAAAAGAAGTATTTTACATCATCTGTTTTTCCTGTATTGTTCTGCTTATAGATTTGTGTTTGTTTTTCTGTTTGAAGCAATTAACAGTTACATATACATATAAGAGTCTGATGACTTTTGGAGGCTATCAAGATGATTTTATGTTGGTTCTTAACAATGCTCAGACAAAGGACAAATCAACTGAAAAACACCTCTTTGCCATGACGAAACCAAAGGTTGGTATACCACCTGAAATATTTTCCCTACCATCTGCTACTTTTCTGCTTTTTCTAGCGGATAATCATTAACAGATGTGAAAAATGAAGCACCTTCTTTATTCATAGAATTCTCAGATTATCAACTTCTTCCAGATGGCTTTAGAGAACGAAACAATTAGTCATATAAGAGCTAACAGTGACACTACTGTTGGGTTCCTTTTCATGTCTCTTTCTGCAACATTCTGAATTTTTCACAGAAGGGCAAAGGCGGCTATTAAGGACAGGAAGGGTATGTAGTACCTGAAGACTAGTCTGCCTGTATGATAAGCACCAGAGATAATTTTTAAGAAGGTACGTTTGTGTTCTACAGTGAAATTGCAGAACACAAGATCTGAAAGATCAGTCACTGCTTAAATATCCTGGAATGGTTTTTTTTTACCTGTGGTAAAGAAACTTGTTCATGTAGCTTCTCTCCTTCACTGGTAAGACTGACTATATAATTTTTTTATAAAAATCAAAGATTTTGAGGTCTTTTGCAGTTAGTCATAAAAATGTATGAAACAGAATAAAGAATTCCACATACAAATCTGGATCAAAATATGACAGTTTATATGAATAAGCACAGTAAAATACTTATGTTCAAGTTTCCCTCAGACTGTGCCCTTATAGGCAAAGTTGTGTGGAATGCAAAGAAAATATGGTGAAAAGCACCACAAAGTCTTTATTCCTTTTATCTACACTGTGCCTTTAGTTCTCTGAGCACTAGATATTTTCCAGCAAATTAAGGGAACACATCATGAAAATTTTTTCTATGAGTGTCATCTTTGGGATGTCAAAATCACTCTCCAAGTAAAGGAAACTATCTGTTTGAATCATTTAAGACCGAGGAAGACAAAGTATCCAGCATACTGATGGGAATAACATTACATTATTGGCAAGGAGCAACAGAAAAAAAACTCTATTAGGCATCTTCTCTCTCCTCATCATTAATTTGTTTGATAAAGTACTTTTCCAGTTGATGGTGATTGTCACTTGCTGAAAAGTTAGCTATTTTTTCAGCAGTCAAAACACATCACTCTATTTCTTAAAAAATTTTGTATGTTCCTGTTATAGATTCTTGAGATCACTCTACTGATTGCCAGCTATATTAACAACTTTCATCAGCTGAAAGGAGCTGCTCATCACCTCTCTGCTCCAGCATTACTGACACCTCAAAGTGGACAGAAACTCAAGGAAAGAGGGAGTCAGCCACTTCTTGCAATCAACAGACCAACTAAATGTCCCACTTTGTTATGAAAGTATTTATGTATTGTGATAATGTATCTTTGGTGCAGGGTGTCTGCACTGATTGAGAGCTTTTTTATGTACAAGACTTCAAACACAAGAAGGACCGTAAACAAAAGGAAGGCAGGCAGGTTTACATTCATTTCAGTGGTATATAAGAGGAAGAGCCGTTTAATTAAAGTCCTGGCCTGAACTGGAATAGTGATAAGCCAATTTAAGTATTATGGTATTATGCTGTAGTGTGGGTGGCTTATCCCAACAACTCAAAAATAAATGTTTCTGTTGATAGTGATGGGAAAAGGTAGCCTTGGGAACAACTGTATAGATGTTAGTAGGTTTCCAGATATTTACTCAGGGACTCTTCATCTGTTCTTCAAAATTACACACATTGTATAACCTTCATTTTGAAAAGAAATTTTTGTTTAAAGAAACGGTCGAACACAAAGTATTTTCCACTTCAGCACCCTTCCTTATTTGTAATATAAGCACCATGGGACTAAAAAGAACAAATTGTCTGATTTGTGTAATTGTTTCTTCTTAAAAAACAACCCAGACCATAAGCTCATCATGTAACTATTATAAATTTAAAGAGTATTCTCATGGAGACTCTAGCCTTTGTTATAAAATTATTTTACTTGGCAAGTCTTCAGCCTTGGTCTGGTAAATTTCTAAATAATCTCTCTCTGCCCCAGCCTTTTGGAAAAAATCTAAAGTGAGCAGGCACTTTATTTAGTATAGTTTTGTTAAATGATATCCTGTACCTAATTTCTTATTTAATCCAGAATAATAATATAATACAGCTATTATAAGAATCACATAGAAAGCCATTGAACACAGAAAGCTATTGCTTAAATTGACACAAGTAGACTTGGAAACGTGACATATAAAATCCACGTATAATGTGTATAATGTATATACATTGATTCAGAATGATATTTTGTAAAAGGTGTATTTCATGCTTCTCATTTATATCTACACATTTCATATGATAGAACTAATGTAATGTTTTTGCACACTGAAGACATGCTGCTGCATCTGCACTACTGGACTAAGGAGCACTTTCCTTTTTCAGCTGCAAGCCCGAGTGCTACACAGGGTCAGATATAGAGAAACTACACAGGGTTTTCTCTCCCAATCCTCACATTGTCATTTTTGTGCAAAGAAACCACTTCTGCAGGCTCTGAAATGGATTAGTGGCATACTTTAATAGACAGTTTAGGTCCAAGCATAGAGAAGGTAGTCAAACAAATCAATGATTTGTATACATTTCACTATTCCCTCTTCTGCTCCTACTAATGATCACAGATCACTTGTTAAATACGTTTCTCTGAAAGCTCTCAAAGCCCTGCCACAGCTACTGTCTGCACCCAGCAAGTGCCGCAGCCCAAGCCTGCAGGACTCAAGCACCATTTTAGCAATGGTATTGTGGGCCAATGCTTTGTCTAGAAAATTTCAAGCAAATAACAAACACACTATGTTGAGATGCTTTCACACTTGCAGTGCAGAATGAGCTTCCTGGTAACTGGCACTCTTTGTTTGTGATGGTGGCCCTATATCGATCTCTTCCATGAGGCAGTGCCAGCAGCAGGAAGTTTACCTCCCAGTGTGTGGCCTATCTCCTGCCACCATGAAGGAAAGCACAGTGGAAGCTACAAGAGACCTTGGCCCCAGCTGCAGCATCTTTTTGTGCAGCACCCCAAGTGCAGTGATGCAGATACCATGGTGAATTAAGTTAAGAACTAGTATCCCTTTGCAATCAGCAGAACAGTTAACTTTCAGAGATCTGAGGGACGTGGGGTAGTTGCAAATTCTAACAGATGCTACTGCATCAGTTATACTCAGGTTGTAGTCTAAAGCTTCTCAAATATGAATAGAAACCTCAATTTTCTAATACAGAAATCTTAAATTATAGTAACTGTCACTCTAGAATACACCAAATAGTAGTTATTTCTCAACTGTCCAGTTTTAAATGAATGTGGCAGGTTCTGTTAGAAGGCAAAAAAAAAGTAGAATTATTTTGCTAGTTGAGCTTGTTCATATAGTTTTTAAAATCTTTGTTATATTTGGAGACAACGTGATGCATAATACAAACAGCTGCTGTGCAAATTTTTACTCTGTAAAACTTGGAGTTTTACAAACATCTGTTCCATAAATCAGTGTACAATCTATGGAGTATGATGTGCCTGCCTGCCTTTGGGTAGGTAACTCCAGAAATGGCTTTAGTTTTCAGTGTTCAACCCTTGCTGCTGCAGTATATCCCTGAGTCATAGCACCAGCAGCAATCCATACCTTTGTTTGCCTTTTTCTGGCAGCACTTTCCAGACTTACACTACCTGCTCATTATAGGTCACTATTAATCCCATACAGTCACCAGAAATGCCATGTTAATTTTTATGAAATAAATGCACTCAGAATCACAGTTTCCATGACAACTCTACACTAAATAATGAAGTTTCTTTCAGGATTTTGATAAGCAAGCTGAGATTTCAGTAGTACAACAGTAACGTCCTCAAGCAGACACTTCCCTTTAAAAGAATCAGAAAGTCAAGTCTCTTGCACACGCAAGCACACTTCAGTATCCTGGCTTGCAAACACAGATGCATAAGTCTCAGGAGACTTGCCCCATGTTCAACTAGCTCTACAGCTAGATAGGATACCACACAACTTAGGACACCAAACCTGAAGATTTCAGAGTCCAGAGAGAAATAATCTGTTCTGCCTTCCCTGTGCAGCCTGAGCCTTGTAAGTGATCCACACCTCAGACTGAACCTTGAGGCATCCCCCAAAATAATTCATACTGTGCTACCAAATTCATGACTAAAGCCCAGGTAAGAACTAGAAATTTCTCACCTTCAGCAGTGATGTTACAACAGGAGCTGTCAAATGAGCAGTGACCTCTGGAACTGATGCTGAAGAACATCTCATGCTCAAGGGCTGCAGAACCTAAACAGTAAAAAATATTCTCAGGATGTGATTTATGTGTTGGCACATGCAAGACCTCACCTTCTATAATGAACTTCAAAACATCTTTTGTGCTTGCTTTGAGCTAGCGTTTGGTAACAGTGATCAGTTTAAATGGGCAATGAATCTGAGCTTGACAATGACTGAAAGATTACTGGTAACTGTATAAACACTCTGACTTGAAAATAATACTTGGAATTCAATGTATATTAATACATTACTTGAACTCCACGTTGCCTTGTCAATTTTTGTGCAGCAGGATTTCCTAGTGGGAAACTGCTGATTTATAAAACAAGCAAGACTTACTTGCTCCTGCAGTTCAGCAGGCAAATGATAAAGTTTGGAGGTTTTAATACACAAAAATAGTGCCTGTTATTTTAGATTTCATTTGGTTTGTATTTAAATTTAATATATAGGCATATATGTATCTAGTGTTGGAATTCCTTGTCAGACTAACCCATTTTTTATAGGTTAAGTCCCGAAGGAAAAAAATTCACCCCTGCTTAAAGGAACACAGAATTTACAGCTTTAATAGGTAGAGCTTCAACAGTCCATACAGCTTACTGCGATCCATTAGTTTGAGTTAATTTTAACTAAGGTGATTAGTAACTCAGTAATAATGAATTAGGAAGAAAATAAAATTAGTTTCTTAGGGGAAAGGAAATGAACTAAGGTGAAACTTAAAATACCAAAACCTCCAATTTAATTTCCAGTTTGGACTTCAGTAGTTTATTAATTACAGAATCTTGCACAGAGCTTTGCAGCTCAGATTTGTACTGCAGAATCTTCCAGATTTGACACCTCTCTACCAGTGAGTAAATCACTTTAAAATACTTTACTTTTTAGTGTTACATGGTTACACCCTTGCTATTCCAGTACTATTATTCTTAGACCATGGTGCCAGGAGCAATTCCTATGTTGGTTGGGATCTGTTGGCCCAGAAATAGCAGCTTTGTCCACGGATTTCACCACTGCTAACTGCTGATTATAGATCAGCACTGGCTTCTTGTACCAAGGTATCAGAAACTTTCTGCTGAAATAGAAGGCATCAATGTGACCCGCCACAGTACAACACTAAACAATGAAGTTTCTTCCTGGTTTTCAGTTGGCAACACCATGCTTTCCATAGAGACCGAGCAAAGGCTTTAGAAGATCCGTGTAAAAACATGGAAGCAAATGGGAAATAACCACATGAAGGCTTATGGAACTGAAACTGATTGATTATGCAAGTTGAACTTAGAAAAACCTCTTATTTAAACTATTACTTAGGGTCTGTAGAAGGCTACATAAGCCTTCTTTGGGGATGAAGAAGGATCAGTTAAAATTAATTCTGAGTTAATCATTGCAAGTGAGGCCACTTTCCTTGTTTTGATCAAACAGGTAAAAGAAGATTGTACTTGGGTTTGTCTCTAGCCTCTCGAGATACAAAGCAGCTACACAGCTACAGAAGGTCAGCTGCAACTGCTGACCTGAATTTTGCATCACCTCCCTGATGTAAGGCACTTCTGACTTGTTGGGTTCACATATATCCTTTACACCTTCCATACACTGGGTCATCCTGCAGTTTTACTGCACCTTTTCAAATCCTACTTTCTGATCTAACCCTAGAATGATCTTTGGATCTGCTGTTTAATGATAGATCTTCTTTGAAATTATCTAGCCCATCTTCTCTAACAACATCTTGTATTTAAAATAGTTGATTTGCACACCCCAGTAACAACACAATAAATACTTATTTTCTTACACAGCAGTTCACTTCTTTGGGTGTGGGAGCTACCTCGGGTCTTGTTTCACTCCTCACACCGTTAATATATTTAACACGGGGATCGTGAGCTTACCCGGAGCCCGTGCTTAAGGCTGAGGTAAAACAGACTCCCGCCGTTTATGAGTTGTCTATTCATCTCTGCTCTTCTCCACAACTAAAGTATTCTGTCTATTAACGAGGGCTGCAGTCGAGGCGCCCTAAAGATGCAGCAACTCCCGCCACCCCGCACACCACCGCAGTTTACTCCGGTACTGACGTTGAGCGCCATTTTCAGCAGAGGCAGCAGCTCGTCCTACGAGCAACCCCGGGACCCCGGCGGCGGGCGGGACCCTCGGTGGAACATCCGCGGGCCTCCACGCACCTCACTGCTGCCCACTATGGGGAACTGCGCTGCACTGCTCACGCTCCTGCAGCGCTGAGCCATCGGGAAGGGCCGCGGCGAGAACAGCGCGTGGCCGAATGCGGAGGGGTGTCACGGGGCGGGCCCTCAGGGGAGCGGCCCCTCTGAGGAGTGGCCTCCGTCCCCTTCCGCCGGCCCCCGCGAAACTACAGCATCCATCGAGCCCTGCGCGGTTCCCATGGTGACAGGGAGCCGGGCCCGGGCCCCAAGGAGCAATGTCCAAGGCCAGGTAACGGGGAGCCCTGCCCGGGTTCGGTGAGGGCGGCTCGTCCTCGCTGCCATGTGGGGGAGCAGCCGAGGAAGACATTCGGGAGGGAGGGAGGTGTAAAAGGGGTCGTTCCGGCCTCTGGACCCGAAAGGGAGCGGGCCCGGGATGGAGGTACGCCTCGCCCTTGGTGCGAGGAGCCGGTCGCTCCATTGAGGGATGCCACAGAAGAGGAGAGGCCTCATCCTCCCACCTCGCGGAGGCCATCGCGGAGCCTGAGAGGTGGAAGCCCTCCTTGCCCCGAGCAGCAGCTCCCCCGGGACGCGGAGCGCTCCCCAGCCCACTGGCTCCTGCGGTGCCGGCGTCCGGGAGCTCCCGGCTCGAGAGACCATCAGCCTGACCTGGGGAGGNAATCTTCAGTTGTTAGAAAATCTTTTAAAGGCTTCTGAAATGTAACCAAACAAAACCTCCCACCACACAGCTGGCATTTACTCTGCGTGTGCCACAAATGCCTGTAGCTTTTACCTGAGGAATTAACTGGGTTCTGTTAAAAGTACTTTGACAAGCAGAGAAATAACAATAGCGATAACAACAGCGATATGTAGCAATATGCAACACCCTTAATTTATCCCTTAAGATATTTAAAGGAAACATGGTCAAGGCTCCACTGTTGATGATACTTTATTTTTCAAACTAGTGATACGTTATGGGATATTGCTATAGCTGAAGTGGAGAAGAAAGAAAAAGCTGATGATGGTGCCAAGCATGCAGAAGTTTGGGAAAAGTCAGTATTATTTATGGGAAACAAAAATGGGGTAAGGCTAAATACTGCATGATTCAGTGCTTTCTTTCAACACAGTTTGTGCCAGGGAAAACATCTGCTAAGTATGTGGCCCACTTAATCCTTCTAAAGACAAAATATTTCATGTTCTGACCCAGCAAAGAATGGGCATTCCACAGAGAACTGACCAATCAGACACTATTACAGCTCAGAATTTCAAGTTTATGGTTTGGAGAGTGAAAGCTTCAACCACTGGTATTGATAATGTGCTAATTCTTTGAGGTTTGGGTTCTTTAATTTTTTTAAAATAACTGCCAGAAATAACGCAACCCTCTTTAATTGTTTGACACATCAAATTTCCTCTTGTAAAGGCTGAACTGGTAACAATCCAATTTAAGTGCATGGATACCAGTTTTCTTGTAAATAGAGGCCTTGGCATCCTGCTGTGAATTGTGTCCGCATCTGTGTCAGACAGAGTTGGACACGCGTTATCACCAGTTGCACAGTCATGATTCTATATATCCGAGGTTGGTTTACCTCATTGTCCTGTAAGGTGGGTCATTAGTAATTTCACATTTTTCCTTCTGTTAGGATTTGTTTGTAAAGCAAATAAGGAAATATTTACCTTTTTGACCAAGTGAGTAATATTAATGTAATTTTTATTTTAGAAGAATCGATACATGCACAACGTCTGATCAGCAATTTTAAAATATGTTTTTCAGATTAAATACAGTGACTTTAACTAATTTCAGATCTACCTGAAATTCACTGATTTTTGAGATAGGAAAGGGTATGAGAATAGACTGCAGAGATGCTAGCCCCTAGTGTGGCATCGTACTCAGTTTCTGAATTTTCACAGTGTAAAGACATTTTTTTTCTATATGTTGATTTGTATTTTAAGCATTCTTTTTATTTCCATCTAGTCAGTAATAATTTCATTCCAGGGAAGACAAACAGTAATATTATGAATTTAATTATTATGAATAATTAAAACCTGTTAAACAGTTTAACAGAGTTGGCCTGGTTAATCACTAATGCCTAATATTAAAGCACATTATTCCTATTTGTCATCTCTATTAGTTTTTAATCATAATAATGCTAGTATGGCTTTATCCTGACAGAAAGTTAGGTTTCCAGTATAAGGCCACAAACAATTACATGAGTTTGCAGTTTTCCAGTACTCTTTTATAGAAATGCTAAATGAGCACATTTCATTTAGCAATACAATTTTTATGCTTTAATGCCGTTACAGCAGGGTTATTCTTTGTTTTTAATATCCAGGGAAAGACCACTATTATACTGCGGTGTCTCGAGAGGTATGTATTACATTTTTTAAAGTAGTTTTCAGCTGTGGATTAGAATTTTAAAGAAGTAGTGATATTGTGTGATAGTTCATAATATATGTATACAGTTGTCTTCTGTGACCAGTTGATCACTGATGAATAAACTTATTTCCCTTCATTACTCCCTGTCATCTGACCTTTCAGTTCTGCTCCTCCAGTATTGGAGACTTCAGTGGCCATCTTTTCAGCTTGCTGCTGCTGCTTCTCCTGTCTTCAGCAGCTGAGACCTGTTGTCATCAAGTGGCCTCTCTGTGCTGCTGTTTCTAAGCCAAATTCTGAACTGACTGAAAAATGTAATTTAGTAACAGTAGAAAAAACTTTATTTAGAGCATCTTGACAAAATCAAGGTGGGTTTTTTTTCTTTGCACAGGGATGAGATTCCAAAGCCGACATTAGCCTTGGAATACACTTTTGGAAGAAGGGCAAGGAGACACAATACAGTGAGTATCTAGACATTATAGTTTACTATATATTTTATATATATATGTGTGTGTGTGTGTGTGTATATATACACACTCAGACATTTTTTATGCATGAGAGGTTTTAGCTTATTGTTTGTGCAATTTAAATGTTTTAAAATATAATTTTATTAATATTAGCACATTTTTTATTTTAATCTGTAATAAATTTTTCCCTCTCACTAAAACGCAGTAGATAAGAGACCAAAGTGGAACACAAAGCAATCAGATTAATTTATTAAAATTACCCTGTGTTTGAGTAACATAGGATGCATTCCTTTAATTTCTTCTTTAAAATACAAAAAGAGTGCAAACCAACAGATATAATTTACATCTGTTTTTATGAGAAAAGCAGTCATCTTAGAAGCTAATAAATTGTAATTAATTTTGGGGGTTATGTATTGATATCACAAAATTTTGCACTGCAGATTATGTTAACAGAAATTTTGAACCCATTCTGCTCACAGCATAATGCTGCCCGGCAGCACTAACTACTGCTGCAGCTAATTGCTGTTTCTATTACTGAAGTGGAAAATCTGACTCTGCCTGAAAGACAAAAATCACCTAAAACCTTTCCCAGAAACTAAAGGCAAAGGTAGTGATTCTTCTACAGTTGCAAACTTCTCAAAAAAGCTTTTAGTCTTAAGCTGAAGTAAATAAAAAGGAAAGAGAATCTGATTTTTTTTTTATATTTATCATTAATCATGCTGCTTTCTGACTTTTTTTACTGTACTGTAATTGTTTATTGAGACAGTCATAGCACACCAGGGGTCTTTTCTAAGTGTTTTATGGGGTTTCTTGAATGTGTGTGTGTGGAGTGTTTGGTTTTGTTTTTTGGTTTTTTTTTTTAAATTGCTAGTGAAATAATATATACTCTTGTCCTGAGTGACTTGGGTGAAAAGCCAGTTTATCAGGTGGGGATTTGGTGTTGCATGGCAGCACACATTTCTAACATAAAGAAACTCTTTTACAGCGTAAAGATGTAGCTCATTTTTGGGAACTAGGTGGTGGAACTTCTTTAGTAGAACTGACTCAAATACCAATCACTAGCAACAACATAAGGTAAGTGATTAATAATATAATTCCAAAGTTAGGTTCAGCTTTCCTTCAAACATAAGTAAACCTCTAGAACTTTTATTGTGGAAAGCATCTTCAAATTGTAAGATAGAACATTTTATAAAGTTCGTAAAAGTCATGGTAATACCACTGGTACTCTGACCTTCCTTTGGATGGTCCTGTCCTAAGAAGCCAGGTTCTTAGAAATCTACAAAACCAAGAGAAAACAGTAAAATGAAGGAAATGGGTTGCACTTCAGTAGATAGAACAAGAAATAAAGAGAAAGAGAAGGCATAGTATCTTTATGCTTAGGGTAAGAGCAGAAGAAGCAACAAAAACTAAAATCTAGCTTCCTGCTTCTTCTGTATGTAAATCATAGATGCTATCTCTGTGAAGGGACTCATGGTGAAAAACCGAGCAAAAAATTGTGAAAAAAATACAGATTTTTGGAAGTGATCATGTGATGAGGCAATCACATAAGAGAGATGATGTTTCTGAGAGGAACTAAAACTACTGAAATGATTTGAAGACAAAAGGAAAAAGGAATTTAAGGAGAAGAGTATGTAGTGTGAAAATAAGAGTGACAGAATAGCATAGAAAGAAGTAATGAATGAAGCAGAACTGCACGCAGAAATTATAAGATGATGGGGGGTACATTTAATGCTTTTTCCAATTAGGGAAGATGGAGTTGAAAGTGGGAGGGAAGAAAAGGATCAAAAGACATATTTTGTATTTTGATGTATTGCTTGCTTTCCTTTATCTTCTTAAGTTCTTTTTAACTTCTGGGGGGGGGGGAAAGGATACAATTTTAGTCATGTACTGCTGCTACTGTCACAGCTCTTGAGATAATGCTATTGTTTTGTGAGAGACAGATATGGAAGGAAATGAAAAAACACACTATTGGTGTGTGGAGCTTTTTGTTTCTAGAAGAGCGTGTAAGGAAAAAGCCACTGTCATTTTTCAGCTGTTGCCTGATGAATTTAACTGAGCTCTGCTTCCATTACTCTTCTTACTGATAAGGAATCTTCTGATCTGGATGGTGTTAAGATTCTTTGATGGGATAGCAACATTGTTCTTTAAAACCACTTGTGTTCAGAAGGCAGTATTTTAACATGCTGCTCAAAATTCTGCCATTTCAACTTAAATGTAAGTGCTTTTCACTGGTATTCTCATCTGTCTGTGTTGGGCAGTTTCCTTCTTTAAAAGTTCCACGGACTGGACTCTCCTTTCACCAAGAGATTTTTCACCAGATTTTTTCCACATACACACACCCCCACCACTCCCCCCAAGATTTTAAAGTGAAATGAGCATTCACTTTGCTTTGTAGTCTTTCTAACGCCCCTGTGATCTGGATTCCCTCGTTCAAGTCATGATGAAATGTGAAAAAACAGTTGCATCCAGTCTGCATTCGCAACGTTTCTCTTTCCAGTTGCATTTTACTGCACCTAAGAGTTTCAGGATGCAGGGTTTTGGGAGGTGAGGAGTTGATATGTAAACATTTTTTATAATAATCCTCCTTCAAAAGCCTGCTGGTTGCTAAGTGTGTCTTTAGTACTCTGAATTCTTCTGTTCATCTTTCAGAAGACTTTCTGCACACTCATTTGAGGCTCCAGCTAATTAACACAGCCCATGGCACAGAATATTGCCCTTTAACAATTTTTTCCATTTCATATTGCAAAAGCATAATGAAAGTATGGAACTTTCTAATATGTTAATGGTCAGGCAAGATCCTAACCATTTGCTCCATGGGATGGTGGAGCTATGAGACCTCACGGACACATGATAGTAGAATTGTCCAGTCATACATAAAGAAAGGGCTCAGTGGGCTCAGGATATTTGTGTATTTTACTGCTTTGAAACAGAGTCTCCAAAACCAAAGTTTGCTAGATACAATCCCTCCAAACCTCTGGTGGAGAGTTGCCAAAGTAATAGTTCTGAGCAAGACACAGTGGAAAAGTTTCTCAGGACTCAGAGTAGGTGGAAAAGAGCCACCTCCCTTTGTTGGCTCAATTTAATTCTATCGTAGCATTTATATTCTCACAGTTGCTGCTTCCACCATTTGTACTGCAGGTATGGTTGTATGTGAGAGTGTTAATTGTCTCACGAGCTGAAGATTTGATGAAATAATGCCTTTTTAACAGGTCATTTGCTGTAGTTCTTGTATTGGATTTGTCCAAACCTAATGAACTCTGGGCTACTATGGAGAAACTTCTGCAGGTCACCAGGAACCATGCAAACAAAATTTTAACCAAACTAGAAAAGAAAAATCCTGAAGTGGCTGCTGAAATTAAACAGAGGGTGCGGAACAATCTGCAGAGGGATCATCCAGTAAGTTACTTCTAATATTTTCTCCAGATGTCACAGGCCTTTATACAGTTAAAGATAATGCTTTTGAAAATCATAAACAACTCTTTTAGATTTTTATGCATGACTGAAAATCCATTTGATGTAGATGAACCTGTTCACTGGAAAATTATAGCAATTTAATAAAAATTCAATAAGAGCAGAAACAGGAAAGAAGGTTTCTTATATCTTTTTGTTAGATATCTAATGTGATTGTTATGGCATGTTACACCAATCAAAAGAAATAGTTTTAGAGTAGCAGGTTGCTTTTCTCCCCCCCTCATCTTTTTAAAATGAAGATGAAAACTAGAATGTACAAAAGTCATCTAGCAAGAGACTAGCTGAAGGTACAAATTTAAGCAAAGAATATAGTTATAACAGCCATCAACATGACTATATACTTTGCATTTATTTAAATGTCTATCACAAACTCAATGCCTTTTGATAATCTGACAACTAATTAAATTATAAAGTTTCAGAAATGTTAACATCAGCCCTTTAAACATAATTGCTAACTAAATCTCAGGAAAAGCTAAACTAGATTATGTGCAATAGAAATGAAAAGTCATTGTGCATTAAACCTCTGCAAATGTTGTGTGTATATAACGCAGAAATAACTATTCAACAATTCAGAGACTCAGCATGTAAATCTAGTTACTGTAACTTCTACAAAATGCTGCAAATACAGCAAATGCTTCTGTAGCTCATAAATTTAAGAGCAGCTTAAAAATTTTTGAGAAAGCAACATGTGCAACACTCCATAGGCTTACAGTATTTGGTTTAAGATCAGCTGAATTATGATTTCATTTCTTACTTTTAGAGAAGGTAATTCACAAAAACAAAATGCCCGCAGGAATACTTAATAATAAATCATGACCACAGTGTCACATTTACACGTAGGGCCCTCCATATCAGAAAACTGCAAACATCTTTCAATGAGCAGAAATAATAAGGCCATTAATTGTTAAGAACACACATTATACTTGCCCTGCAGGGAACACAGTTACACTTTCTAAACTAGAATTTCTATTCATCCTTCATTATCATAACCAGAAAGGATGCAAACAAAAATGTTGGTTTACTCACCTGTTTTCTAAAACTCATTGTTGTTCAAGAAAAAGTGATGTTAATTTTGTGGGAGGACATACTCTCTTTTGTGGTGAAAAAAAATGACACTTTAGAAAGATTTTTATTTGCTTTTTTATATCTAAGCATAGGAATTGATGAGGTTCTTAAAAGTTGGGGTTTTTTTTAAAGTTTAGCTATGTTCCATTGGCCTGGATAAGGAATTATTACTGTGAGTGTGATGGAGCACTGGAACAGGCTGCCCAGAGAGGCTGTGGAGTCTCCTTCTCTGGAGACATTCAAGACCAATCTGGACGCGCTCCTGTGTGATCTAATCTAGATCATCCTGCTCAGGCAGGGGGGTTGGACTAGATGATCTTCCAAGGTCCCTTCCAACTCCTAATGTTCTGTGATTCGTTCTGATGCTAAAGCACATCCATTGCAGACCTTGTTTAAAAAGACTGGATGCACTTACGGTAGTCCACAGTCAAAAATTAATTCATAGTCAAAAGATAAATAGGAAAAACTTCTAGGTAACTTGAGAATTATTGTAACCCACATACTAAAACTAAACTGAAGTTCCCTCTTCAACCCTTAAAATCTATATACCCAGAGCTGGTGTTGCCCATTGGTATTGATTTACATTTTCCTGGTGATGTTTCCTCTTTCTGCTCATATCAAACAGTTGGGAAAATGTGATGTGAGGAAGACAAATGTGTGACACAGGCAAATAATTTCACCTTAAGTTTCTTGAGCTTTTGTTGGTACTGCTGTGGATATGATACGAGGAGGGGGAGCATGTCACAGAACCCCTTCTACTAATCCAACACAGCAGTTGTTCTGTCAGCATATAGCGGTTTTCCTCCCTTCCAGTTCCCCTTCCCATTCCAGTAAGTGTCACAACAGCTCAGACAGATTATTTCCTGACCATTCATGAAATGAGAAAACAGTAGAATATGGTATGGACACTGCATTAAAATTTATTCATCTAACTTAAGGTTTGGAAAAAATAGATCTTCTGTGAATTCTGTGAATTACCCTGCTTAACTGTCACATATCTGTTTAATAGGATTATGAGTTAGTTGACCCTTTTCCGATACCCTTGCTGATAATTGGAAGCAAATATGATATTTTTCATGTAAGTAATACTTAGTTGTGGTTGTGGGTTTTGTTGTGTTGTATTTTTAATTATTAAAAAAATTAATTATTAAAAAAAAATAAAGATTTCTGGTAAAGATTCTATATACTAAAACCTTGATAAGATGCTAGTAACCACATGAACACAGCCAGTCAGCCTTTCCACCAGCATTATGGAAAGCATCCTGTCATTCCTTCTCAAAACACTCCCAGACTGATGATTTTTGAGATGTACTTGGAAAATATTGAGATACAAGTTGCTGCAGACAGAAGAGGAAAGCAGGAAAACAGCACGTTGAGGGCTTTGGTAGTGACAGAAATCCAGCTCCGTGTGTCCCTTCCGATGCAGTGAGCAAGGGGCATCTCTCAAGTTAGTAAGGCAGATTTTTGGTAGCTGTGGCAGCACGAACAGTAAACTACCATTGAAGTCTGGAACTTTTTAAGTACCTCATAAATTCTTAGAGACAAATGAGTAATTGCATCTCATAGGTGGGGAGAGGAAAGAAATGTAATAGTACTTCTGGATTCTCTCCTAGGACATTAAAAATCCAAACAAATGCATACTCAATTTTCAACCAGCACTTGGTCATCATAAACCAGAACAGTATGTTTGACTTTTTTAGCTGCTTTGCTAGCAGCCTGTGCTTCTCCAAATGTCTGCACAGTGCACTGATGATACTTGGCTGACTCTTTGACTTAATTCTGTATTAAAAAGGTACTGTGCCTTCTTTCACACTGAGGCTTTGTGTTGTGCCATGACTTCTTCAAAAATCGGTGACATGTAATAAGCCCAGACTAACAGCCTAATTCCACTGGGTCTGTGGAGGGACTCCTGAAGGCTTCACTGGGACCAGGCTTTCAACTGCTTTATGTGGGGAGGTCTGCCCATATGATCTTATTTTAAAGAAACATTGACAAAAAGGTATTTTTATGCATCTTTCAAATCTTGCAGGTGTTAGAATTTAGAAAGCATATACCCAGAGGTTTACTGAAATTCAAGTTTTTCAAAATACCAAAAAAACCTCCTTATTTTTCTAGTAGGCTGTATTTCTTCCAAAAATTCAGAACAAAATGAAACAAATTAAATTGAAAACTAAATACACATTCCCAATTAAGAAACTTTTTAATGGACTAACATATTGCCTGAATTAGGCTCCCTCTGTAAAAAAGAAACAAAGGGAAATTGTGACATTTCTTTTCAGAGTAGGCTGTTACTGATTCTGTCTTAAGATATAATTACGCTGACAGCTGAAAGCCTCATATATTGTAGCCTAAGTGCATTGCAGTTTATTAAAGGGAAAAAAGAGAGAGAGAGAAAAGTTGTAGCTGTAATAATTTGTTTCTTATGTATATGTTCCAATATCAACTTTTTCAGGAGTTTGACTCTGAAACAAGGAAAATAATAAGCAAGACACTACGGTTTGTTTCACATTATTATGGAGCATCGTTAGTGGTATGTATATTCCCTTTCTAAGGATAAAGAAGATGAGCAATATTTGTGTTACAAAACAATATTTTAAACAACAGTAATGTAAAGCTCCTAGAGAAAATGGGATATAATTTGTTTTACAGTAGCTCTCTTGATGAACTAATCCATCAAACAGGTTACAGGTATTGTCAGGGGATGGATGGATATACATTGTGAACAAACTACATATATCTTAGTATCTGCAAAAACTAAGTAAAACCAGTTACCTGTTAGCCAGCTCTCTTATGGAGTTTACTGGGTATTTGGGAGAATTTTTTCTGGTACAAGAAGAATGGGAAAAAAGTGATCAATTTAGAAATACCAAATTTATTGAGGTTGGGAATTAGCCAAACTCTATCTGAAATCCCCTATGCAAATGACTTGATGTAATATTTCTATGATGGAAGATCATAATATCTATTTTGTTTTCTGATTAATTTAGTTTACCGGTAAATCTGAGGCTCTCCTGCTGAAAGCCCGTGTTTTTATTAATCACTTGGCATTTGGCTATGATAAAAGGTAACATAATTGTTGTCCAACTATTAAATGTCTTGCCTGGAGTCTAAAAGTACATAGTAAAAATATTTTAATTACCAAAACACTTATTTTTTTTTTTTAAACTATGATCTCTGACAGATTCTTGTTCATGGACTTTTCCTCCTCTTGTTTCTCAGCTGTCTGTCTCCGCACAGGATAGTGATAACTCCTTAGTTTTGATTCCAAAACTGATGGATTAGAGACATGATCACTACTAGAATTGGGTAGATTTTTAATTACATATACATGGCTGCAAAACCCAATAAGAGTGTAGCCTTAACTACTGTCATCTTAATAGTCTTTTCCTTCTCTTTTTTTTTTGTTTAGCAAGTCTATTTCAGTGGATTACAACAAGCCTCTATTTATACCATCAGGCTTGGATTCGCTGAGCCAAATAGGTAAGGACAGTTCTTGTCCATCATGTTCACTGCTTAATTGCTTTTGAAAATGAGAAGAAAATTCAAAGCAAATAAAAATAAATTATCATGCATCAACATCAGTTTTAACAGATTACTGAAGGAAATGGCTTCAAAAGCTTAAAATAACAATTCAGCATTAATATCAAGAATTACTTTTTCAGTTTTGTTAGGTAGTTTAATAAAATAGTTGGACTTCTTCAAACAATAAAGTACCAGCAAGCCATGATATAAAAGGAAATATAAAGTACCACTCGGCCTATTTAATGCTAAGAGATCAATGTTTTTTCAAACATCTTGCATCTTGTCACTTTAGAAGGTAAAATATTAAATTAGACGGATTGTTGTCCAAAAGGGTTTGATAATTTCTGTTGTTACAACAACATACTTGTATTACTTTGCACTGTGCTGTAATCCTTAGGACCCCCACCCACCTCCAGTAGTGATATTGGAAGGATGCGTGTAAACACACCGTTGGAACTGTGGAAAAAAGTATTCGAGAAGACATTTCCCCCTGAAGTAGGTATTTACATGTCTGCTGCACAGCTGCTTTTCTCATGGAATAGTCATAATTCTTGTTTTTCAAGTCCCATGACTGGAATTTGAGTCTCACTCTGCAGTCCTGTTTGCTCCAACCTCTTCAGTTCATACATTTTTAAGAAATGGGGATTTTTATGTAGCAGTGCTTTGGTTACTAGCTTCTACATCTTCAGTCTCCTTCCTCCATTAGTAACAATGATAGTTCTGATGTAACCCTCTGTTTTTTTTTTTCCAAAGTTAAACCATTGCCTTTCATTATATTGAGAGACAAGCTATACTCAACATGTCTGGAATTTTTTGAGGTGACTTATCCCCTAATGCCAAAACCAAATGACAGCAGTGTTTCCAGAGAAGAGCTCTTTGTGGCTGCAGGAAGCTGCTGACCCTCATTCTCCTAGGGTATGAAGCTTTGAATGAGGCGAGGTCCTTGGATGTCTTGGCACCTAAGCAGGGGCAAGTCCTGTACGTATTTCAGAAGTTTCTGGTCCCAAGAGGCAAATCCCCAAGCACTTCTTTTCAATAAGAGGTATTGCTGTTGTTAGGAAATCAAACTTCCTTTCTGTTTGATCTGAGCAAATAGAGGATCTTGCTTTCTCCTTGTGTACCAGGCTGAATCAGTTCTTTATCCTTGTCCATCTCCTGTCCTGCGTCTTACCTGGGCAGGCAAAGAGGTTAGTCCGTGCTGTGAAACCATGCCTCAAGTTATGGTGCACAACCTGAAATTTTTCTAGTTTTCAGTCTGTAGATCTTCATTCTTGGTGAGGAAGAATCTAAATTCACCTTTTCCTGCTTACTTCACCGCTACATTAGCAAAGCCTACAAATTATTTCACGTTGGTTGTGGCCAGAATAAATTACCACCAAGATGCCGTTCACAGTACAGCATGTCCCAGCAGGATAAAGAGTAAACTTTACTTTTCAGAAGCTATACAGAACTCTTTTATTTTTTTTTTTTTTTTTTTCCCAAACGTTTCCTCAAAGCCTTTTAAAACACAATAAACAAACATTCCCTTACCACTAGCACACACCACATAACTCCTGAACTCCCAGAGGAACACAGGCTGGAGAAATTAACAGAGTTCTCATCTTGCAAGCTCCAGCAGCAAGGTACCACTCTAATTAAAGATGATTTAAAGAAGAGTGCTGTGGGGATTCTTAGCCTTCTGTTTTGGTTCCAAAACATGCTTTAAACTTTAAAGCTGGTTTTATGTATTGTAAATTTGTTTTTCCATTGCCTCAACTTATAATAATTCCACTTTATTTTAATGTTATAATTTGTGTGATTGCTTTCTTGGTACTTTTCATTGGTTACGAGTACAGAGAAATGTGCATGATCACATTTTAAAGAATCCTTATTTTGTAGTGTTCCTTTCTATTAGCACAGATTATTCTACAGAATTAAAATTGTAGGTCTCTCGAGGCTGGTAAATGAAAAATCAGGTATTTGGCAAAGAGATAATCACTGATTTCTTGGCTTTTGAAGCAACACTTCTAGTAACTGAAACTGGATTATAGTCTTGAGTATTAAGTGCTCTAGCAAGAGCAACCTACGCTCTGCCCACATGTGATGGGCCAGAAGGAATATTTTCATTCTGAGGAGAGAGTAATAAATAGCAACCAAATAAGAATGTTTTGTTTCCTTTAAGATTAATTGCACTATAACTGTCTCATCATTTTACCAATATATGAATGTGTTTTTTAAATCTAATGCAAGATTTAAATATGTATTAAAAGCAAATGTTTCCATTGGACCTACAGCATGGCATTCTCTCGTTAAAAGGGCAGAAGGTAAGTTTTCTCATTTGGGTTTTTGTCATTTCCTCTTTTAGAATTTCTGTGACTCACAAGACACCAAGGACCCTGCGCAGGACTTACAATATGCCGAGCATGAAGTCGATGCCATGAGGGCTCAGAAAAAACAGGTGTGTGACAGTTGTCCAGTTACTGTGCAGAGTGGGGTATTCCAGAACCACTGGTGTTGCTGAATTAATTGACGAATGTACTCAGTCCCCCTTTTTGCCTTAAAATAGCTTCAGCTTTTTTTTTCAGCTTAGTGATTAGTCGTGTCCCCACTGGTAGACACGAAGCCACTAGAGCACTCTCAGATCTCAAAGTTTTGGCTCTGTAGTTTCTGTAGAAATTAATAATTTAAGTTTTCCCTCTAACTCACTTCCAGAATTATTTCATTAAAATAATATTTAAGCTTTCTTATCAGTAACTTCTTCCTTTCTGAACTCTGTTCTTTCATTTGGGTGTAGACTAGCAGGAAGTCTATGAAGCAGCATCAAGTTTTGGGGTGGGGGCATGTTTTTGTTTAATTTTTGTCTTTCTGCTTCAAAGCTATGTCTTTAAACCAGAAAGGTACCAAGCTGACAAGTTTCTGACTCAAGTTTGTAAGCTATGTACCTTTTATCTTAAACAGAGTGAAGAAAACTATTCCACACAGTGAGATTTGGCTCAACCCCAAAATTGCAGAAAAGACCTTTAGTGGAGAAAGGGTCTTCTTTTTTTTTTTTAAACTAATTTTTTAGTGGGTTTGCATTTCCCTAAACTGGTGGTGAACTTATTTTATAGAAAAAATTCTGCAGCAAACTAGAGGCAGGTCAGAACGTTGCCTCTGCTTACGTGATGTTACACACTGATAGCAGTGTGTAACATCACGTAAGCAGAAATAATCTGTGGTCTTCACTGATACCATATGTACAGGTCTGCTAAATCAGTCCAAGCTTACTGCATTGTTCTTTGTTTGGAAGTGTCATCACATACTGAATCTGGAAACTCTCTCTTTTCATGTAGATTAATTTCTTTCACACACAGTAAATTCTTTGTTAGAATGACTGAGAAACATTCTGCTCTCTTCTCTCAGCTATAGGTGGGCTTTAAGTTCTCTGGGGACCAAATTACTGCAGTTAGCAGAGGTTTTCCTAACAGTGTGTCAAGAGGATGGATTGTACCAGTCTAGATCTCGCCTGCTTTTACAGACCCCGCTGTTAAGGTGAAAGGCAGTTTAACTGCAGTGCAATTCAAAAAACCTCACCTAATCCTGAAGTACCGTGGCAAATTTCTTCTTCTTTTGTGCTTGTAAAAGAAAGACAAAGGATTAGGCTACTGCTGCCACTTTTGTAGGGGTTAGATTGCAGAAGGCAGTGTCCTGGTTTTTGGCTGGGATAATTTGTACAGGAAGTTGGGAAGGGACACAGCCCTGACAGCTGACCCAAACTAGGGATATTCCATACACAATGATGCCACGCTCAGTATATAAGGGGCAAATTGGCTGGGAAGGAAGGGCTGCTGCTCAGGGACAGGCTGAGCAGCCAGTTCTGGGCCATGAGCAAATTGTGTTGTGTATCACCCACTTTGTATATTTTTTTTTAGGTACTGTTGTTGTTACTTTGCTCTTCCTTTGCTGTCCTAGCCAACTGCCCTTGTCCCAGCCCACAAGTTTTAATTTTTTCTTGCAATTCTCCTCCCCATCCCACTGAGAGGGGGGCAAAGGAGCAAGCAGCAAGCCAGCAGTCATGTGGCCCTTAGCTGCTGGCTGGGGCTAAACAACAGGCAGCAAACCTGTAGCTGCCTGATTCAAAGAAACACGTTCGTAGTATAAAAGAATAAAGGAATTTCAAGAATCCCTTGCAGACTTTGAACTTGCACATTACCTGTAATTCCCTGTTAATGTAGGCATCAGTTCTGAATTTCTGTTACATCAAGAGCAGTCTTAGAAATCATTAAAATTTGTAAAGCACGTTGCCTTTGGAATTTATAATATAATCTCATACTCAGTATATCTATATATCTCAAAATAACTGTGAAGTAACTGTATGTTGTACCACTTGCTTGTTTTTAGATAATACTTATGTCTTGCAAACGAAGATAGTGGTATGCATTGATTAAATCACAGAGGAAATGATTAATTTTATGTTTCTAAACAACAGAGACAGGCTTTTAGACTCTTAATCTGTTCAAGAGCATTGCAAACCAGTGTGGCTTCTTTTAGTCAAACTATTACAAGTAATTTGAGCATCAAAGAGAAAATTACTTTTGTTATCTGCAGCTATTTCCTAAACTTCTCTATCATGACATTCAATTATTACAAGATTATTTGCACATTATTATTAGAAAGTTCTGTACTCCAAGATTTGAATTCAATTTGAAATGCACCAAGATAGCAATATATATCTAAAAGAACTCTGTAGTTGTAGCAATTCTTGAGTGTCTGGATTTTCCAGTTATATGAAAATTGCCACAAAAATCCTTTTTTTAAAGCAATATAAGTCTTAGAGTCTTGCAGAGAGACTCATGATACCTATTCTGTAAAAGGAACATCAAGATGTTGAATATGCAACATGTTGCTAACGAAAACATGGGACATAATGCAAAATGAAAGCTTCATATGTCTCCCACAGCATCCTTCTGGACAAACTGAGGAAGTGTGGCCTGGAGGGTAGCAAGGTGGATCGAAGAGAAGAAGCCAGCAAACTGTCATTAATGGGACACAGTCTGGCTGGAGGCCTGTAACTAGTGGAGTCCCTCAGGGGTCAGTACTGGGACCAGTACTGCTCAATGTATTCATTGATGACCTGGATGAGGGAATAGAGTGCACAGTCAGCAAGTTTGCTGATGACACAAAGCTGGGAGGGGTAGTGACACACCAGAAGGTTGTGCTGCCATTCAACAGGATTCAGACAGGCTGGAGAGCTGGGCAGGGAGAAATTGAGTGAGATTCAGCAAGGATAAGTGTAGGGTCTGGCATCTCGGGAGGAACAACCCCAGGTACCAGTATAGGTTGGGGACTGGCCTGCTGGAGAGCAGTGCAGGTGAGAGGGACTTGGGGGTCCCAGTGGACAGCAGGATGACCATGAGCTAGCAATGTGCCCTGGCTAAGAAGGTCAGTGACATCCTGGGGTGTATTACAAGGGGAGTGGCTGGTAAGTCAAGAGAGGTCCTTCTCCCCCTCTATGCTCTGCCCTGGTGAGACCACACCTGGAGTATTGTGTCCAGTTCTGGGCCCCTCAGTTCCGAAAGGGCATAGAACTCCTTGAGAGAGACCAGCACAGGGACACCAAGATGATTAAGGGAGTGGAACATCTTCCTTATGAGGACAGACTGAGGGAGCTGGGTCTCTTTAGATTGGAGAAGAGGAGTCTGAGGGGTGACCTCAATAATGTTTATAAATATGTAAAGGGTGAGTGTCAGGAGGATAGAACCAGGCTCTTCTCAGTGATGGCCAGTGACAGGACAAGGGGCAACGGGTCCAAGCTGGAGCACAGGAGGTTCCATGTGATTGTAAGGAAAAACTTTGTCACTGTGAGGGTGACAGAGCACTGGAACAGGCTGCCCAGAGAGGTTGTGGAGTCTCCTTCTCTGAAGACATTCAAGATCAATCTGGACACCTTCCTGTGTGATCTAATCTAGGTGATCCTGCTCAGGCAGGGGGTTGTACCACATGATTTTACAAGGTCCCTTCCAACTTCTGACATCCTGTGATTCTGTGAAAGTGTATATTTTAAAATACTTTAAGTGCACTTTATCATTTTTCTCTGTTACTATCAGTTGATTAACATGCCACTTTGTACTCTAGATGACAATCTGCTTGCTTGCTTATCTCAAAGATAAGCTTTAAAGGAAAAATAAACACAAAAACATAGCAACAGAAATAAAACACAGCCCCTGTCGCTGGGTCTGGTAAAAGCACTCACACACCTGACTGGCACTGCTGTCTTGGTCAGGACTGATCAATAACACTGTAACAGATTGACATACCTGTGGCAATACAAAGCTTTATTAAATAAATTCCAACTTTGTAACCTGGTTGAAGCTTTTTCTGCAGCTAGGGTTTGTACAGCCTAATAAAGGCTAAATCCTCAAGTATCGAATTAGAATCCAGGTGGTGGTTTGGGGTTGTTTTTTATTAAAAAAAAAGTCCCTGGCTCACTGCCATACACTAGCTGTCAGCTGGCCACTAGCTGGTAAGCTTTCTGGCTGTAGAAGTTGAGTCCAGCACATCAGCACACTGTCACAAGAGTGGGTTTTTTTAGACCAGATTATTTTGCCTCCTTACTATTTTCAGAGTTAACTATGCCACTCTATTCCTAGTCCTTTATTGCTCTGGAATAGTCTGAGAAGAGGCTAACCTTTCCTCACTGTGCCTTTGTTCAAGTAAGGGTGCATCTCTTTCTTTCTCAATTACATCCTTTCAGAATTCTTTCTCTCCTTCTTACCCGCAGACACATAGTGTGCAGGTTTGTATCCAGTAGTATTGTTAAAACTGCTAACTCCTCTTTCATTCTCTGGAGTTCAGCTCTGAGAGAGAATACAGCATCCAGGATGTTTCTGGAATTTACATTTTTAATGTTTGTCTTAATGAGCCTATTCCCTTGGGAATGACTGGGACTTTATACTCTCTTCAGGGTTTCCAAGCTTTAGGAAGAGCATTAATTTTGCATATTTATTAGGCATTAATCCTGTAGCTTGCTGTTAACTCATACAGCCTACGTAAAACAAACAAAATGGCAAACCTGTCATCCCTTTCTCTGCTGGCTTTCTGGCTTTTCATACTTTAGGGTCACCTTAAGTTGATTTTAGGTACACATGTAACTTGAGTGAGAGTGAGGACTTTTACCATAATATTGTTGATTAGAGCTGCCCATTTCCCACCTGCATCTGTGAGCACCAAGGATTGCACTAAAGTTTTGTTCCTTCTGAGTGTTTCTGGCCATGAGATGGCACATAGGCTGTCTGCAGTTTTCCTTTAGCAATGTTCTCTACCATGGAGGTAAGTACTCAGAGGGATCTTTTTGAAGGAGTTTGTTTGTTTCAGGCCTTAGCTATCCTGTTAGCTTCCTACCGATACTCAAAATAAGTCCTTGGACCGTTTTGATCCAGTCATGTGACTGCAGCTTCATCCACTGAAGCAGATGGTGAAGCTAACCTTGAGCTCCAAGAATTGGAGAGCCTCCCAGTCAGGTACACTGCCAAGCAGGCAGTGGCACGCAAGGCCAGAGTTCACACAGACTGGTCCTTGTTACACAGAGGTATTTAGGGACTGGTGCCAGTTTTAGCTGAAGCCTACCTAATGCCATAAAGTATACTAAAAATCCCCAACCAACCCCAAAGGCAGATGCTGTTTAGGTGCCATTTGGTGTCAGCTAACATGAAGTAATGGAAGCAGATCCCGGTGAACAGCGCTGGGACGGTTAAGGCTTTAACAAATCTTGAACAGAAGAGGAGGAGGTTTTAAAGCATCTTGCAAGTAAGCATAGTCCTATTACCCCTAAAATAGGAGTGACCTTATAATAATAAAATGACTTTGTTGTGAGTGACAATGTCACTCACAACAAAGTCATTTTGGTGTTAGATCTGCAGCAGTCTGAGGGTGGGACTGTGTTGGCCAACAGAACCAGAGCCATATATTTTCAGCATACTTCACTGACACGATCGTAGTGCAGAATGCCAAGAGGCAATGTTGGTCTTATTCACAGAGTTCACAGCATTCAACAATGCTGTGAATGTTGAAGTCATGTTGAAGACTGTATGTTGTGTGACAAACCTCCTTGGTCAGACAGAAGAATGACAGGTGCCCTAACATGGGCAGCAGAGCAGTAGCATATTTTGTTTCCTCCAGAGGAGGACAAGTGCTAGTCTTCATGAAAAGGTTTTCTTCAGGAAAAAGTTATTTAGGATGTTTATTCAGCTGCCAAGAATAAGCTCTCATTTTTCACATAAAAGCATGTCCAAAGGGGCACAAAAGGTTTTGGGGTGGTTTTTAATACCAACTTAAAGAGCATTATTACTAAATTTCCTGCAAATGTTTAATTACTTTAGATTTTTTTAACCCTTGTTTCTTGGTTATTTTCACCATGTTCCAGATGGAGGGCACTCCACTAAGAAACTGCAGGGAAAAGGAAGTTTGTCATGTCAGTCCTTCAGAACTGAGGAAATGCAACAATTAAGGCTTTTCTTACAATCTTAATTTTTCCTCCTTGTTTGTAGACATTATAATATTGTCTTTAATTACATGATCACATACTATTTTGCTGATGTCTCAATTCAATTGTTCAGTATTTCTTTTCATCATCCTTATTCTTTGTGTACCTTATTTCTCAACCTGCCATTCAGACACTTCAGTGAACACAAAAGTATTAATTTTTTTCTTCCCTGAGAACATGTGGTAATGTTATCTTATCCGAGTGCCTCACAAACATCAGTTAAGTCTTTCTTCCCAGTCCCTTTATGAGATTAGGTGTGATCTTCCCCATTTGACAGATGAGGAATTTATAGAAACACAGAAGTACAGCGGCGTTAAGCTTAAAAAAAACATTTAAAATCCACTTTCGACCAGTGTTAAGACATCTAGGACAAATTGCTGGCACTAATAGTGTTTAAAGCACTCAGAGCCCATTAAAAGCATATTAAATTGCAGTTGTTAATTCTTTGTACATCTGATCTGTCCCCCTATGATTGGTAATCGGAAGACAAACGAAGCATAATGCAAGTACAAACATTTTGGAGTGCTTTGAGAACTACTCGTTCATAGGATCGCCTTTCAGGGTGGAGAGAGGATCTCCTAGCTGAGTCTATAGTTACAGTACCTCCTAGAATTTTGCTTCTCTTCGTAGCACAGGACTTGACGAGCAGGAAAGCACCTTTTCCAAAAGGGTCGCTGGAGTGATCTTTAAGCTGTATTTGAAAGATTCTTCTATTACATTTCTGACTCAGGGATTTACTTTACTTGTTATTTTATATGAAACTAAGAAAGTATACTTCCATGACAGCATTTTTCCTCCTGAATCCCTGATTGGTTTTTTAAGATTACTTTCTGTAATTATGTTCCCATTAAATCCCTTGCCCCTATCCTCCCCCCAGCTCCTCCTCCACCTTTAATTTCTCATTGTTTAAATGTTAGGCTCACCTAGATATGTCTCGAAAATAAGTATTTGTTATTTTGTTCTGTACTTCTGTTTGTAATGGAATAGCTATGTAGATTTATTATATGCTGTGGTGTGGGTACTTTGCATTACTGTACTGTTTTGAATTGCCTTCAGCTTGAACTACCTCCTACCTGGGTACAATGACAGCAGAATAAACTCTGCTAAATTATCTGCCTCTTTCTTGAAACAGTTTAATCAGATGATAAACCTGTTAGTATAATTATTGAGGCAACACCTGGAGACACGACCCCCAGGCAGCATTGTGTCGTTATATGTAACACTTCATTGTTTCCTTTTACTCCTTCTTCCTACAGCCTCTGAGAAAGTTTAGAATTGAAATTATCTACATAGCATAAATAAGGTTACATCTGCTCCTTAAAATCTCACAGTATGCTTCCTATTCCTACTTGCTGGCAAGTTTCCAACTGTTCAGGGTGTTTCAAGATGATCATTATTTTAGATGAGTATTGAGGGAGTGAAAATACTGAGCAAAGAGTGGCTTACAGACAGAACACTTCAGAAACACTAGAGTTGTATTCAATAATGCAAGTCAGTAGATCTAGACTAGACACAGTATGTTCCGTGGCAGTCGCCTGTGAGTTACAGAACTGTAAAACTAGACTCCTGCAAGCATCAGGGACAATATACAGTAATTAAAAATCCTCTTAGTGCTCATAAATCTGTGGTGCTTCCTGAAAATTTGGCATTGCTGGCAAAGCTGCTTCCTTTGTTGGCAAAGTTATTTCCTGAGAGAAAGAAAATTCCATTTATAATTTCCATACAGTTTTTAGATGAAAATGTCTTTGTTGCTCTGCCCTGTCTTGTTCCTCCCTCTGCTCTGGATTGATAACTAATGCTGTTGTATGCAGTTGTTCTCAGCTCTGGTATCTGCACACCTGTAGTGGAACCTCCCCTACTCAGTTACGCCATTCTATTCAAACGGGAATAGTGGTCACACACCCATGCCCACTTTTGAGGGCTGTTGCTACATTTACACTAATCTCTGCTTTATGTCCAGCTCCTTTCCTGACCTCAGTAGGAGAGGGTGATGTTTTTGCAGTGCATCCATACGTGGTTAGGTCTAAGGGTATCTCATGAGAGTATCGTCTTCCTGTAAATACTGCGCAAGCTGCCTTATTCTGCAAGGCATCAAGAGCAATCCTAGTGATTTCTTAATTCATTGGTCCCAGAAAAATCTAGAAATAACTGCTAACAGTATGCACCTCTACATAAAATTCAGAAGATGAACCTGAGTTTGGTAAATGTTGCTACAGCCTTTTATTATAGGCTTCAAAATTCCCAGCAGCACTTTTGACTGAAACAAGGTCATCTGTCTACCTTGCCAGTACTCGGCTGAAGTCAAGTACAGCATAATGTAGACTGCCTCATCTTTCATACCTAATTGCTGTATTTATACCTCCACAATTTGAGCCTCTGTTTGCTTGTAATAATCCAATTACTACCTAGAAGATGCATAATTTTAATTACAACATTGGGTTAGTGTTTTATTTTTACACGCAGATGCTAACTTTTCACTCAGCTGAAGAGTAGCACCTGAAAGAGTATTTATTTTAACTACTAATTGAAAAATAAAACAAAAGTAAAAGCATGGCATCGTTGTCTGCCATAATACACTTCCTGTAAAGCATTAAGTAGTGACAAATAACATTTCCACACCTATCAAGTTCCACAGACTGACCAGCTATGGTACATCCATTTTCCTAACCACCCATTGCATCCCTCTAAAATGCATTTCTGCTCACGGCTTTGTGGGTAAGTCCATCTTCTCCAGGGGTTTCTAAGGTCCGCTGGCAGCTCTTGAAGTTAGCTCCACTGGTGACAAATAACCTCACAGAAGTTCATGGCAGTCCTGGGCATAAAGAGAAAAAGAAAGATTAAAAAAGGCCTTGTTCTTCTAGTTTCTTCTCTGCAACCTAAACAAGTTACCAATTTCTTTGGCTTCTTGAAAGGCCCCAACTTCATGTGTGCACTACAGTCGCTTCTGCTGGGTAATTTGGGTTTCTGTTTTGGAAACACCTGTAGTGTTCCATTTACCTATGTCCCTAGGGAGCCTGGCTTCTCAATATGGGTGTCTGAAACACAACACAAAATTTCTCCTCCCCTAAAAATATCTATGTCTAAATAAATACAGGTGTAACATCTCGCTCCCTATAAGGGAGTAAATGTGGCAAACTTTATAGCACTTTTAGGATAACATTGATTATATGTATATATAGTACATTTCCTCTACAGGGAAAAATGTCTGTACATGCCTCAAACATTCAACTGGCTAATGGATGTATCTTAAAATTCTGAGTAATGAGATGAGATTAACATGGACCTATGTTTCTGCTCTAGGAACTTGAACAATACAAAAGAAATGCCTCTAAATCCTGGAAAGAAATGGATTTTGACTCTGCTTGATGAACCACAACAGGTGCCTTCAGTTTAATGTCAGCAAAATTACTTCAGTGGTTTTTAACATTACACTAGCGATTTAATATGATGCAGTTGAAAATATACAATATCAAACAACAAAATTAATATTTATTAAGCATTCCTGGGTTTATTTTTAATAAAAGGAGTTGATTATTAATTCCATCCAGATTTTATTATATCTTGGCACTGACACAGAATTTAAAAGTGGGGAGAAAGGAATTCTAGATGGCTTGGAGATGGGTTTGAATGTGAAGACTGGCATTAGTCTGTTCTACTTATTTTAACAGATTATTTGGTTTATTTTTTAATGCTTTTGCTCTAAACGTGTATTTAAACATAAACATAAACAAATTTTCACACCTTGGCATCGTTTCCTAGTTCTTTGCCTATAGAATTCAAAAGTGACACTTAAGAATATATTTGCATTGCTGCTTGATGTGTTTGAATAGGATAGGTTCACAAAACCTGGCAGAATAAAGTGGAATTAAAACCATGTCTACCCTGAATTCAGAGGTTTGCTTTATCTGTTTCAGTATCGTGTAGTTTAGTACAGGAATTACGCCCTGCAGCATGTAAGGTAACAGCTTTGCACACAATTTCTGTTTGGTATCGAGTATCGGGGTGCTGGGAAGCCAGTCCAATCCATCTGGCAGGTACTTGGTTAGCGGTGGAGGTGTAACTGATTCACATGTAGCCTAAGCTGCTGAAATGCCAGCTTTAACCGTGGGCCTCCTCCTCGCCCTTACGAGATGTCCTGAGGGTGTTGAGAATACACAAGAGAAGCTCTTGATTCAAGCCAGACCTGCCTCAGGAGAGCTAGAACTTGTTGTTAGAGAACAAATGCCTGAAGAGGCACTTGGCAGACCCGATCATAAAGATGTTTCCCGAGGAGTAACCCTACACACACATCAAAAAGGTGAAGACAAACTACCATGGTATCTTTCCAGCTCTTTCAAGTTGTTTGGGACTTTTAACAAATTAACAAATGTTTTTCTGATATAAAACTTTTGTATCTCAGAATATTGCACAGAAAGGTACCGGGGAAAAAAAGTTGGCCTTGCACTTTTAAGTGGAGAACTTGCATTAACTCAAGGATTTCGTGTTACAAAGTGCATAATCTCAAAACTATCAGATTAAACTAAGTATATTATTAGAGAATTTCAAGATGTAAATATACTTACCTCCATGAAGAAACCTTAGCTAACTCTCTGTAATAAATAACTTCTCACTGAACATGAAAAGTTATGTAATTTTGGAATTCTGTGTCTGCTTAGGCTTTCAATTTTGAGAGAGGTACTTATTAAATAGATACATTAGACTCTTTGGGATGTTAATGAGCTCATGAGAATACTTTCCAAAGACAAAAACTCCATCGCTTCTAAGAACTGGCAAACAACTCTTTCTTTTCCCCTCGTTAAATCAACATTTTATTATCAAAGAAAAAACTTTGTTCTAGTAATTCACAAACTGCTTCCAAAACAAATACTAGAACTTGAGAATGAAAAGAAGGAACAGGTATAAATAATGTAACTGTCTTCTCTTATTTACCATCATTTACAAAACAAAAACACTACAGGTAACTTTTATATTGCTTAAAGATCCTGTACTCGTTGATTGTATAGCAGACATAAGATTAAAGTGGAGTGATTTCGTGATTCTCTTTTTATCAGTGGGTATTAGGTTTGATCCCTTTCTGCATATCCCCAAAACAATACAGAAACAGAAGCCACAGAAGTTACACTACAGTTCTAGAAATGAGATTTACTGGCAATTGTACCCCTCTGCTTATTGGTAATGGTTGGCAAACAAAATAGTTGGGGTTGGGGGTGGGAAGCGGGGCAGGATTCAGAGCACCACTGCCACATTGTTAAAAACTGACAACCAACTAAACTAAACTCAGAAAGTCCTTCAAAACAGGCAATATGGTGAATTACAGCTGATTTCAGAGTGAGGTGGGAATCCCAATGGCAGAAACCAGTCACAGTCTTACAAGAACATTGTTTTTCACGATGGAAAACATACGGTTAGAAACACATGGGAAGATGGATGTGTTTCTGTATGTGTAATCACATAAATTGTTTCTAAAATTCAACAGTATTAAGACATTGTTAGAACTGCTACTTTTTATTGCCTACTGATAATCCTCTCTCGTAGTTTGAAGCTCAGAATTGCTACAATGGCCAGTCCTGGTAGAAAAGCGTAGAGGATTAGGACATCAGTGGTGAACCGGGACAGTGCGCCAGGGAAGTTTTCCTCAATGAACTGAACACCATGAGAGAAAATACACGCAGCGTTATTGGCAGAAGAACTGTTGTCTCCACCTGTCAAAAGAAAAAATTTCATGTCTTCAGTAAGTGAGTCAGTAAAGTGAAACCTCTGACTTCGGTGTCGTACATTTAATAGAGCCACCCCATACAATCTTTCATGGTGAACGATACCCAGAGCAGTGTTTCAGAAGTAAGAGCAGATAAGCTGTATTTTTCTGCAGTTGATCTATGCTGTGTTTGTTGCAGGGGACACTCCTAGGTTACTAGGAGATCTCTGACTTGTTCATGCCACAAAATAAGATCTGGGGGCTGCAAGAAGTGCACTGCCCGATGTGGCAGGCTCACAGCACTCAGATTTTTTGAGTGCTTTCAAAATTCAAGCAGTGGAGGCTGTCTGAGGGGCATGGTAAGAATCACCTGGTTATTACCACTACTGGAGCATGGATTCATTTTCTACGAGTTGCCATCTAGGCTCTTGTTCTAAAGAGAGGCAGGAGAGAGAGCGGATAAAACAATATACAGGCTTAGAGGGGAGTGCAGACACCCAATATACCTTCGGGCAGGTCTGGAGGTTCGAGTTTTACCCTGGTTGCAGGGTGCGAGTGAGGTACAAACCCTGCCAACCCCATCAATTCTCACATCTTGCTGGTTCTCTTGCTCACTACCAGCAAAGCACAGCCCGACACAAACTGATCAGAACACTCCACGGTAATGTATCTGAAGTGAAGCCTCACTTGTTTTAGAGGAAACATCTGGTCAGGTGTCACCTGTCCAGGCTCCCTGCCCTGGCCTGATGTGTGATCTCATCTTGTGCAATTCTATTGATCTTCTAATTTGAGCAACACCGCTCTGATAAGCACAAAACAGGCTGCAAAGTTAGCCTGCCAAAATGCCCCCAGAGGGGAGATAAAAGCATAGATGAGAGACAGATGAAAAACTGGAAGCATGAGAAATAGTTGAGAAAAAAAAGACAATCTTTAGTTTGTTGATACAGTATTAAAGTAGTTCTTTACTAATTAAGAAACTCTTTCAACAACTCACAAGTTATCTTTGACTTATCAATGTACTGTCATAGTATGTAGAAGGAAAATGAGCATCAACATTTCATTAAAATGATTTACAGTGGACTTAAAGGACTATACACTTACCACATGTGAAGTTTAAGCCATAAAACTCGTTGACTATAAGAACCTCACTGCTGTATTTTTGAAAGGTAATGTAACTGAGAATTTTAAAGGGTGTCGGCATTTCTTCAATGGTCCTTAAAGAAACAGAGAAGTTAAATTGGCTTTTGCTACCTTCCAAGAGCCCCTTGTACCCCAAATTAAACAACTTCTTGTCCTTGGCTGTAGCCTGCGCATCAGAAGAGTATGAAAATTTTGAAATAACATTAATCAACAAGGCTGGGGAATTTCTGCACCTAAAATACCACAGAGGCTGTAGAACTAAACAAACAGGCTGAGAGAGCAACCCGAGTCTCAAGGCTGTTTTCATACCCTCCTTTGCCTATGAAGTTTAATCAAACAGATTAAAAAATATCAGTTAGCGATGTCTCTATTGTAAAATAAGGTTAGAAATCACTATAGGATTTTGAAAGAAAACATATCAAGGCATTAGACTGTGGCAGTGGGAACAACCCGATGTCCTCTTTTGATAAGCTTGCATCATTTTCACCAGAAAGGTCTCAGGTAAGCAGATCGTATTTGCTCAACAGCTCAACAAAACTTTTCTTTACACTCCTTTTTATATGTTTCTCAAAAACTAGAAATTTCAGTGTTGACATACGCAAGAGGAAAACTTACAAGTTCGTGCAGTTACAGTGCAAAGACACGTGCACAGCAATACAAGACAGCAAGTGGCTCATAGTATTTCTGCATATTTACTACACCACATTTTTTATTGTTTTTATTCAGTTCGGTCTGCACAGGTAGAAAAAGTGTCAGAAAATTTTAATGGACAAACTGGAGAATAACACTAAGAAGACAGTTAAGAACTTTTCTTTAAGCCATCGTTCCCAGTGTTTAATGTCTGGTGGATTCCAGCAGTTACTAAAAGTTGTTGATTTTTTCTTTTTCTTTTTTGACTCCTCTAATAAGAGCAGCATTTCACATCATCACGTTGGCATACGCAGAAGAACTCAACTGAGCCAACAGATAGTAAATGCTCATCTTTTCTTCAATTTATTTGCAAAACACAAAAATTATGCAGTATCTTTGTAACATCTATCAATATCTAAAGTTACTGGGTGTCTTTTCTGTGTGTTTAGTACAAGATGTAACATGACTGGGTAGTTCTACTGCTGAAGGCTCACAGCTGCACTTTCCTCCCATTGCTATGTGTGCATGATTGTGCTTCTGCAACAGAGACACCATTCTACAGGCAGTTTATTTTAACATTAACAAAATAAACCATTTTCCTACCTTACTAGTCCAGTTCCCACAATCACACCAGCTGAATTAAGTAGCACCACTCCACTTTGCACTATATTCGGGTTTTGAACTACGCCAAGTATAACCAGTGTGAGTAGTTCACCAATGATGTGAGATGCTAAGACAACAGCAAAGAAAATACCAAATCTGGAAGCATCAGGATACAACCCCGCAGTCCTGTGCAAAAATGAGCAAAAGAACATTTTTTAAAAACAGTGGCCTGGTACAAAACCTGGAGTGTATCTTTTAGTTTTGGTTTTGGTTTCTTTTTTCTTTGATTTTTCGATTAGAGCTCCTGAAACAAACAAGGTATGTGTTAACACTTGGGGTGATGTTTGGAGCATCCACTTAATAACATGACCTCGGTGTAGATATATTAGGTTTTCTCCATCTAGATTAGCAAGGGCTATGTAAGGATGGAATAGCAGCAGAAATCTGTGTTGCTTTAAGATAACCACAGTTGCTTCTACAATCCCTTAAAGTACCATCCTTCTCCTTTTAGAGTCTTTGCAGTGGGAGGTATTTACGTAAGCCACGCATTTAGGGAACAGATAATGAACAGATAGAATTTTGCACTTTGATACTGTGGATGCAAATGTCAAAATGGATGTACTCAATGAAACTGAAGGCTCATTGAATTCACACCCTTGGAACTTCCTCCCTATTCCAGCACTCTGTAGTACAACATGCTGTCCCCAGCTTTTCCCAAGGTAAAAACTCCCCCACACCTCTAATCTTTAAAGATTAAAAAGTTAAGAGAGAAAAGCAGTTGCTTGGCAAACTTAATTCAGCTTCCTAGTGTACACAACGGATGACAAAAGCTTTATTACACAGTGACATACTCTGTCTTTCCAAAAATACCTCACACCAGAATTGCCCCACGCTAGGTAGAGGTCGCATGCTTCGCTTGGCTGACACACAGCTCTCCAGCATTTCATTTTCTTAATGCAAAGCCCCGTATCTTTTCGGTTTTAATCCACCACGTTCAAACACTGTCTTAAAATAGAACTATTGCTTTTCTTACAGGTTTCCTTTAGCATATTTGCATGCAACACCAAAATAATCTCTATTAGAAAGAGGGGGATGAACACTAGTTCTTCAAGTATTAAACATTCAGTGAGCTACCAGGTACTTAACAACCATTAATCACAGACTGTTACAGAAGAAACAGCTCTCAAAAGTCCCAGCATAAAATCATCACTTTCTCTGAAGTGATCTAAAACTTTACATAGAGCTATGTAGGTACAGACTAGTAAACATGGGGTAGGAAGGGAAAGAGAAAAAAGCCTAAAAGAAAAAACAACCCAAACAAACCAATAAAAGCACCTCAGAAGAAAGAATATTGCAGCCATTAAATGGTAGGATAATATAAACTGTTAGAACGTTTCCCAGAGATACCTTTAGCTAGAAAAATCTGCATAAACTGAGTACATACTCGATTGCAAAAGTGGCTGTATTTGTTCTTGGCCACAGCTGCCTTGTGTCTCATCAGGTAAGAGTCTGGGTCTGTCTGACCCAAGCTGCTGACCCTACAAACACCAACTCTGAGAGATGGCTTGTAAGAACACATGCCAGAGCTTCCCAAAGCCTCTCCAAAACTCGGTACAGCCAGGAAAGCTGGACACAATCTTCACAATTTCATAGAGAAACTGCTTGCCCTGCAAGGTCTAAGGGCACTGTGAAATCACTCTGACACATCACTGATAGCTTTCAAACAACCACAAGACTGCAAAGATATGCGGACACTAATATCTGTAAATATTAACTCTTTATCACTGATTATGTTTGAAGCTACCAAAGCACAAGGGCAAAGTCCCTTCCCATAGGAATTTCCTGCTTGTTACAGAGCGTGTGTGACAGTAAATGGCTCGAGGTCTTTAGGAGCTCCACAAACCTCCTCTCGCTGAGCCTGATGAGGTGCTTTCCAAACTCCTGCCTTCCCGCCAACCAGCTCACTAGCAGGCAGAAGCGGCAGGGGCTCTGGTGAGCACAGCGCATCCTCGCTTAGCGGGAGGGGTAATTTCTGCCTGTGTGTGAAGGAGGACTTGTCAGGGAGCACTGCCTGAAGCCCAGAGCACTGGCAGCTTGCAGAAGGAAAAGCCCAGGTCGCTAAGGATGCAGAGAAAGGTGGCCTTGCTTGGACAAAACTGTTTCTTTTCATAGTGGCATCAAACTGCAAAAAGCCCAAACCTTGCAGCCAAGTCCTCAGGCCTGGAGGAGCAGAAATTTCTCTCTCAGGGTTTTTATCTTTTCATCTGGCAGCTGACAGTCATGGAGATTCCAAATGGACAGAATTAGGCAAATCTGGGCACTTCCTCTCATTACCTACTATGGACTGGGAGGAAGAGAAAACTGTAATCTTTTTGCCCAAGTTTTTCTAGATTTGAAAATGGCTGTTGCAAAATTCCCATGGCAGACCAGCTTCCTGTGCAGAAGTTCTTACTCAGGAGGCCGAGTGATGTAGCGCACTTTGACTGCACCCAATTTCAAACTGCCCAAGCGGGTTTTGTTGTGGAGTAGGAGCACTAACAGGCACAGCTATGGCACAACAGCTCACACACTTTCTCACTTATACAAGGGTGTCCACCTTCCCAACAGCTAGCCAGAGAACTTGCACCCAGGGCATGAACCAGCCCTGCTCTTCATTTGTACCCATTTTACTACAGACTGCCACCTGACTGCACCTTTGCCTGTTGCATAAAACAAACATTAACTTTCAAGCACTACACATTTCCCCTTTTAGAATTAGGAAAGCAAAACAAAAAAACCACCAACCCTAAACTCCCCAGGAAATGATGGAAGGGCAGAAATTGGTCCTTAATACAATGCTCTCAGCTTACACAAGCGGCCATGGAGAGAAATCAGTGGAGCAGAAAGGAAGAAGAGTGGACCTATATGACAGATAAGGCGATGAACAGATGAAACATTGCATCATCCCATTCTGAGATACTATTTCACAATGATGGGGGGGTGGGGGGAAATGCACACTTTACAATCAAACCCTCTCGCCCGCTATCAGAAATCCACCTTTGTGCCTTTCTCTGAAGAACAATACAAACAGAACCAAGTCTCACCACTTGGTAACTAAAAACTCCAAAGGCTGTAGCTAAACCCCAAACAACCCAGGAAATAAGAAGCTCTGTTACTCTCAGGCACCTGTTGTCTTGTGGGGTTTTTTTGTTTGGTTGTTTTTTGGGGTGTTTTTTTTTTACAAACACACATAAAATAACACCCAGCTCGAGTGGGACATGGGACACAAGATTGATAAATGTCCCAGGCCCATTAGAACTTCCTGAGTTACCCAGAGAACTGATTTTCCCAGTCTTACCCGCTCAGTCTTTGAACATCACGTCTTTCTTCTTTGTGGTGTGCACACACGTGTGTGCAAAGTTTGACCTACTAGAAGTGAAAAGCCTTCCCGCAAATACCACGGCAATGCTCAACCGGGCTTTGGCAAGAGAGGCAAGTTCCCAGGGGCCACTCAAATCCCTGCTCCCATACTTAGCACCTCCCATTAGAAATTTGCACCAAGTCTTGGCGTTGCCTGAAAGAGAAGGGCTGAAATTGTGTCACCTTTCCTTAAGCTTTGTCTGTAACCATTCTGAGGGGTGACAGCAGGAAGCCATGCCAGGAGGCCTTTAGCTGAGGTGGGACTTGAAATCAGTAACAAACCGAAAATAACGATGCAATAGAGGTTACAAGTGCTCACCAGTATATAAAGGTGCTGAAAATTGCCACACTGATGACACTGAAGGGCAGGAAATGTATGATGTAGGCTAAAAGCATTTGCCACTTCTTGTATAAGCCATCTTTACTTTCTTGGTCACTAATCGCACGTAAAGGTGGAACTGGATTAAATATATAAGAAATACATTAAATCACAATTGAATAAAGAGGGTAAGATTTGTGGCTAGCAAAAATGATCTGAAGCACAGAGACAACTTTGAGAATGTACCAGAAACAGTCTGAACGATGCCCTCAGTCACATGCTGACTTGGCTGGCCCTGTGTGGTGCCAGGAGTTGGACCTGATGATCCTTATGGGTCCCTTCCAACCCAGGATATTCTATGGTTCTGTGATAAACCAGCCTGATCACTTTTTCCCCGCTACAAATGCAAAACACACTTCCTGCAGATTGTAGAAGCTGCTAAGCCTAATGAAAGAGCCCTAGCCTGGCACCACGCAGGACAGTCTTCTCTTTTGGCAGACACAAATCAAAGACATGAGAAAAAAATAATGCTGCCACTGTGTAAGTTCTTGAGGCGCCCTGATTTCAAGGTGATAACAGCAGTGTATGTTCTCTAGGTGTGCAGAACAGTTTTTAGGCCTATAAGTAGAAACTACTGTTGTTCTACTGTCTGGCACCTGTAAGAGAAACACCCTCTAAGGAAAATGTAACCATCACTTAATACCCTTGAATCTAATTATCCTTAATTGCTGTCAATATCCTTAATTGCACTTCTATCCTCTCTGTGTATTTGGTTTTGATCTCATGTAAGATGTTATCTACAAACCTAGACTTTGTCCTGCCTTGATAATGCTACATGCCAGGAAGTTAAGGGCTCTGGCACAGTTTGGAGTAAAGCCTCATGCACAGGCCAGCTGGAAAGGGAAGGGATGGATCACAGCATATTCCTTCATTAAGTGAACCCAGAGCTCCTCTGACAGGCTCATTCTTTTCTGTGGTGCAAAGCTTCTCATCACTTTGCTGTTGAATTTCATGTGCCTGCCATTACCTAAAACTGTTAAGATACTTTAAATTACTATCTTAAAATAAAAGGCCTTTTCCTGTTTACCAAATAGTGGCAGCATTACCTGCTGCTGCACGTAATACAGGACAGAAACTCACAAAGGGCAACAGCATTCAGCATCCCTGTGTAGGGGGGGGCACTCACGCACTGGTAGACAAGCCCCACACGGTCCTGCACTGCTCCTTTTACCAGGTCATTCCTTAGTCGGACAAGGAAAAACGCTACAAACAAGCCAAACAACAGGTTCTGTAGAAGACGCATGATGATGCCCATCTTATCTCTCGAGAAGTTTCTTGTGGTCCTCCTGATAATGAAACAAAAAACCCCACAATATACTTGTTAGCTATGACCGATCACATAATATAATGATATGTTGTGATAATATAATGCAATATTATAAGTAATATAGAAATAAATAATATAATATGTGCAATAATATAAGTAATATAGAAATAAAGACAGAGGCAAGTACGGTGGTAGACCAAAATAACCAATAAAGTGCATATACATACATGGGAGGGGGCACACAACCCAAAAGTTTAGCAGCTCAGAAAAAAAGATTTTTCTTTTAAAAAGTTGGGGAAAAAAAGAAAAAGGAATCTTACCGTAAGAGAATCCACAATTTGTAAAAGGCACTGGGTGAGTCTTTGTTTTTGAATGGTATTGGTGGCAGCTCTTTCATACACTTTGTTCTTTCAATGGCTGCCAGTACTTTGCTAAAGATCTCCGAGTTTTTGTAGGCTGATACAATTACCTGGACCCTACTGTAGGTTTCAAGTTCACGTTCCTTGCTTCGGGTGTCCACAGACGTCAGATCCACTGTAAATTTACAAAGTCTTTACTATTTATACACAGACTGCTTTCCCTCCATGCCTCTTTCCCGCTTGCAACTAACCTTTCCTTGAGTCTATCCTAAAATCTGCAAAGAAGAAAAGGTCCAGAGAAAGCATTCAGGGTATCTTACTCCTCCTTTCTGTTAGAAGGGGCATGAAAGAATAACTGCAGCCATGATAAATCTTTGTGTTTTGGGGCCTCTGTAGGACTCTGAAGTCCAAGTCCTTTAGTGGGAAATGCCAGGACAGAAAGGTGTCCTTTACTTTTCTCCTTGCCCAGCACAAAGCTGTGCCACCAGTGTAGCACTACTGCAGCCGCCAAGAGCAGAGCACCAGCTGGACATGAACACTGATGAGATGACTTTCTGGCCATGCATTTCTCAGGCCAATGCTCAGATGTGGCTCCCTGATTCTCCCTTGTACGCTGCCTGCTCCTCCATAACCATGGAGCTTTATTTTCCAGTTAGTCTGAGCTCATGCTGCAGATACGCTGCTCTTGTCTACTTGAACTGTTCCTGGGTTGTTGCACTGGGTTCCACTCACCTCCCTCCCAAAATTACTTCTGTCTCAATGTGAAGTCAGGGGGTGTTCAGCAGGCCAAATTTCCTAGCAGGCTCAACCCATGCTGAAGAAAACACTGCTACTGTGGAACTTACAAAAGGCAAGTACTTCACAGAGTTATCCTTCCTTTCTAAAATATCTGCCTGAAAGCTGGAATCCAGAATTGTCTGTAATGGTAAACACACCCAAACCGAAGTCATCACTCTCACGAATACGAGCATCCAAAATGCAGGCACATGGGTTTTAAAACTTGGCCAGTGTGACTTGCTGGAAGTCACACACAAGCTAAATGACATGAGAAGAGGCTGTTTTAAAAAATGCTCACACTGGCTAGTCATTAGACCAAATAGCTAATGCCTGCCAAGCATTTGCACTTTTCTTTATAATATGTGTGACATTTCAATAATATAATCCATGCTCAGTACACAGAATCTATTTTCCTCTACTGTTGGTGTAAATTATATCAGAATCTGTCCCTTGATTCACATCATTAAATCACACAAAAAATATAAACCACCAATTTTCCAAAGACTAAATATTCTGATGATTCTTTGCTCTAAACTGTATTTTTTCCTTTTTCTTGTCACATTCCAAGGCTGACATTTGAAGAATGCAGTACTCTCTTTACCAAGCTTTTTTAAAAGTGGGTCTAAATCTGAAATCATCTATGCTTTTCAAGACTATTCAAATTCATGAAGGCAAAATTATCCTCACTGTCACACCAGTATTTTCAGCTTCATCCCAGCCCAGCTTCATGTCAACAACCCTCCTCTCTTCCCTCTGAGTTTAGAATGCCATCTAGACAATAGCAAAACGCTGCTGCCTCTGAATGTGCTGCGGTTCTGTACGCAGCTTTTAGGTTTGGTCAAATTCCCCGGCTAGTGCTCAGCTCTCCTGATCACAAATCAGAATCAGACACACACACACACATGCATGTATGTACCCATACAGACCTACACAGGCTCTCCAAACGCGTCGGCACGGACCATCTACACAGACCTTCTGCAAAGAAACCAAGCTTCATTTCCAGAAACCTCATCCTGACACCCTTTTTCCACCCTGAACTGGCAAGCTCGTGCTCCTCAGCTTCCGGCAGCAGCTCGCTACCATCGTCTCCTGAAGCATACCTATGTTATGCTCCACTGAGCTCACCCATCTATTAGCAGCTCCCCAAACCTTCTGAAACCTCAAACCGTGAACCTCTGGAAACTGATGCCTCGATCATCCTGTATTTACTCTACATCCTTCCCCTTCAGGGCACAACTGTCTTCAGGTGCTTCGCATCACACAAGTCCTTTCTTAAAAGCATAGGACTTCCCACAGTTTTGGGATCAAATGGATTTTCCAGTGTCCAGTGGACAGCTGTACGGAGATGCCACCAGGAATCCTCAGGTTTCCTAAAGTTGAGATTACTTTTTTATTGGTAGTTTGCTCTTTTCTGCTGTGTTTCAGTCCCACTGTAAACTTCTGCTGCTTTATGGAGTCAGCAGAGGTTACATAGGCCCAGCCCTCTCTCTTTGCCGAGCGGAGAATAATTACAAAGTTGGGGAAGATTTGAAACACATTTCTATGTCTGGAAAAACTTCAAGCTGGGGATGAAAACAACTTCTTTGTCTAAAGGAAACCCGTATTTTTACCCAAAGCTTACACAGACTTACCATAGAAGTCAAAAGGATTTGATTGCTCCGGACAAGAATAGCCACAATTGCTAAAAAACGTGATCATTTCCATAGGGTTCCCACAGAAAACCATTTCTCCAAAGCTCATGATGGCTATTTTGTCAAATAACTGGGGGAAATAAAGTAATATATTAGCAATATATACAAGAAGCAGCACGTTAATTCTCGAGTATAGGTACTGTCTTGGCAATAAAACTGCTTTGACAGGAAAAATAGATAAGCAGTTCTGACACATTCATACTTCCTCGGTCCATTTCTGTCAAAGGAAGTCCATCCTTTTCATCGCACCTCCCCGCGGTTATGCAAGATGACACAACTGTAAGCTCTTACAACTAGTGACTCTCAAAACTGTCAGAGACAGCAGTGTACAGCGCTCATCCACAGACAGAAATGGGAGTTGTGGACTTCTGACTTCACTTCTAATGCACCCTCACTTACTGACTGACCTCCTCTGGCGCTTAATAGCCCCCCTCTGTAAAAACCCCAAATTGTGGAGAAGATTAGCTCCAAGTGCTTAAGGACTTTAAGAGCACTGCTCTTTGGGTGAACATTTGCCAGGGCAAGGCTCCCACCAGCTACACATCAATCCATGTTCCCAAGGCACCAGGACAGCTTTCAGTCCAGAAAACCACTGTCACTCTCCTCGGGCTTCATGGCCACTTAGACACAATTGAGCCAGGCAGGGAAGAGGTGCCTTGCGTTCGTCTGCTGGGGCGCGGATGTGTCAGAAGAGCAATGTGCAGAACAGACACGGGAAGGGAGAAGTGCTCTCCCCAGAACAAGCCCTGCATGGTCATACACAGCATGACTAACCTGTACCCACACCACTTGACACAAAGAGGAAAAATGATGATTTCATGTTATTTTTTCCCCCTCTCCAAATCATGGCTTTATCTGTATCAAGGTTCATGTGTTCCTCGAATATGAATATGTCAAAAAAATAATGAAATGCTTTTTTTTTTTTTTTTTACTCTGCCTGCACATTTGGGGGATTGACATGGCTTCTCCCAGTTTTTGATTTGTGTGGCTCCATGACACAAAGGTTAGGCATACAGGCAGTGTTTTCCAGGGCAGTATGTGCTCTGTGACTGACAGAAGGACACAGCTGTAACGTGCAAGACAAACCTGTATTCATGANTTTGAAGGCCACTGTAGTGGATCTTATACTTCTATCCTCGAACCAAGGTATTAAAAGTCTGGTTAAAAAAAAAAAAAAAAAGAAAATAGCGGGTAGATATCATTTACCCTGAATAGTTCCGAGCGAGGCTGATGAATTGTAATGATCACAATCCTGTCCCTGTGTGCAAGCTCTGAGAGCAGTGTGACAATCTGGTTTGCAGTCAGGCAGTCCAGCCCTGTTGTTGGTTCATCAAGTAGCATGACCTCTGTGAAGTGACAACAAAGAGCATTGAAACTCAAATAAATGGGGAGCAAATGTTCCAGCTTCTGCCTTGGAAGCTAATTTGACAAATAGGATAGAAATTGCTTTATGTGTGAAGTTCCACATGTAAAGCAGAGTATGCCCAGATATTGTGACCTTTCAGTTTTAGTTAGCTTCAGTTGTTCAGTTTCAATGATTAGGAATTAGGATATGAAAAACTACTGCTAATCCTTCCACTTACTCTGCTTTTGACTTGCATTCATGGATTATTTCTTTTTGTCTTTACAGTAAATCTATTTTTTTTTAATAAATTCAGGTGAATTCTGAATTTCCAAATATTACCAAAATAGATTTGATGCATACCTCTGCTAGCAACTATAATGATAAATTTCAGCATGTATACAAATATAAATATAGCTAACATTATAACTCCTAGCTAATTATCTGAATGGAATCTGTAAACACACTCAAAATTTGTTGTCAACAAATTAACAGTTGTTAAAATTCAGCATACATAATTCCATAGGTGAGAGAGGTAGAGATTTTACTGCATCTTCTTCATGATTTTGTTGCACATGGAAGTGAAAGTTACAGTCAAATCTATTATTTCTCAGAGACATAGCATGCATGTTCAGAGAGGGCAGTTCAACCCTGATCAGGATAAGGCAGGGAGGAGGAGAGCTTTCTCTATAGGTTTATCTACACAGAATTACTATAGTGTTTACTATAGAGGTTAGTAAACTTACTGAGCAATTACTACACCAAATGAACACCCCAGAAGCCACCAGTAGTACACCGTGCCTGTGACAAACCTCACTTGGCTCTTGAAATGCTCCTTCCTGCCCAGTATGCAGTCCTAGCACATCCACACGGCTACGAGCGCTCCAGAGTCCGACAAACTCATGCTTCATATTCTCTCCATAAGATTCTGGAACCTTTAAGAAACTACCTCAAAACTGCCAAAGTTTACAGCGCTCTTTCCCATGGCTAATTCTTCCTCTTCCTCTGTTTTGAATTCCATTCATGGATTTTTCTTTGTCTTTACAGTAAATCTACATCCACCTATAGAAGTGCATTATTCATCAATATCTGGTTTCTTATCAAGGGTAATGCAACACGAGGGCTATCATATGTCTGAGCTTTTACTCTGTTTTCTTTATGTCTTTTCCAAATGAGCAAATTCTCGTGTGCTGACTACCTTCTGTGCTCTGGAACGTACGAGGTGCTGACATGTACACAGCTCAGTGGCAGCTACTCCACTGCAAGGCTCAACACTTGCATGTGTATGGGACCTATTGTGCTCAAACAACTGTAATTCAAGTCCCACAACAACATGGGAAGGATGAGCCCAGAAAGACTTAAAATATATAAACCAAAGTCTAAGCCTTTGTACCGTCCCTAAGATTTTAAAATTATCTATTTTCCAAGATCAACTAATAGATTAATGGCAGACCTAAGTTTTTGCTCTCCTTTTCTGTCATTACTAGAAGAGCTTTTGCTGAATTACGGAATATCAATGCTTTCATATTTTCAAGAGGTTTGTGGAGGCCCATGGTGGGAGCACATAGGGATACTGCTTTGTTTTATTTTGAAAATCTGTCCAGTGCTACTTACTGGGATCTTGTAACAGCTGGGCTGCAATTGAAACACGCCGCCTTTCACCCCCAGAAATGCCCACAAAAATATGGCTCCCAATTATTTTGTCCGCAATGTGGCTGAGACTCAGCTCAGCCATAACCGCACCTACCTGTAAAATAATCACAATGTAGAAAGATACTTGTGTGCAAAATGAAAATATTAAAATAAAAAAGTCACCGTTTTAAGCCATTGCTTTCCCAGTATGCTGCTTGATCCATCCTAGTTGGAAGGTATATGGCCTCATTTTTATTTTATTATTTTATATTTAATATTTCAATTATTACTTTTTAAGTTTTTTTTCTTTTCTGAAATTATTAGAATTTTTTTTTCAGTTGACAATGAGAGCTGAAGATGTCAGATATTCCAAAATAAGGAAGCAGAAAGGCACATCAATTCTGGAGAAGTACAAAATACTGAGTGTAAGACAGTTAAGAAAGAGGGCAGTGAGCAAGTGCCCTTGGCTGGGAATATTCAAATCTTAACAAGGACACTCAAACAAGTGTCCTTGAATTGATCTGAAACACACCTATTTCATCAAGAAAGTAGCTCACAGGAGACTTATTAGACCAGCACTTTTCAGAACTGTTCTGGTTAGTGAGAGACACCTTACAAGAGTCACAGTAGTGTCAAGGTAACCTCTAGTGCCCATGAGACTTGTGAGCACACGTGGCCCTGAACACCACAGACAACTGGGTTTCCTAGCTGGGGTGGGGGACCTGACCTCGGTACCAAGAGCAGCATCTCCCGCAGCAGTAACTGCTGCAGCTTTTGGGGAGGGGGAGAGGTTTGTCCCAGCATAATGGCAATTCCACAGGGCATCAGCGTAAGCCCCTGGCCGAGGCGGGGAGCACCACAGAGCTTGCACCCTACCCCTCAGCAGCAGGACTTCTCCCCATTTGCAGAATGAGGATTACAGAACCTTATACACATCAAATACAGCCACGGATGGAAAACGCTGCTGGTGAAAGCATTACATGACATCATGTCTGCCTTTCTAGTGGAAGACGATAAAATACAGACCTTCTTTTTTATGAAGTTGTTGGAGCATTTCTGAAGAGTTAGTAAAGCAGTGTAGGTCAGAGACTCTTGTATCGTGAGGAAGCTTAACAAAGTGTCATTCTGGGGAAAAAAAAAACCAAACCCAAACAAAACAACAAAGGTGAAGAGGAAGAAGCAGTATGTCCTGCAGTAATTAAGCTCTTGCCGTGCTCACAGGACTTCCATTCAGTCACTCAACTTCTTAACCCCTTTGTTCCAAATTTACTATCAAAATTACATCCAGATTACATTCCTCCATGACACAAGCAACTTTACATTTTTATGTGAGAGGAAGCACAGTGCACAAAAATAAATGTAGAAATCAACCTGTGGCACATAAGAGAAGCAATCTCTAAACTGTTCCTTCTTCAGCTGACGCCCATTCACATACACTTCACCACAGAAGTTGTCTTTATATCCCAGTCTTCCTGATACCACATCCAAAAGTGTTGTTTTCCCAGATCCTTTCAAACAAAAGAAGAGCATGTGAAGAGCAGTAGACTTGTTTGGATGGCAACATATCAAAAGAGTGTTTGGTTTTATTCTCAATTACATTAAAATAAATGTCCTGAAAATGACACGTTAAGGGGAAACAAATGGGAAACCTCGAATATGTGCAAATTACCATTCAGTTCATACAAATTCATATTTCGTAGTAAAACATTTAGGTTTAGAATTAACCTTATATTTTATTGAATTTATTACTTGTTAGTCAGATAACAGAGGACTGACCTGTGAACACCAAACACCAAACATATTCTTACAAAGCAGGGGTTAAAACCCGCTGCAATTTCATTATTTAAAACACAGACCAAAGGCGCTTTCATACCATTGTGGAAGTCAGTGGTATTAACTCTGATCTTATTTCTTTTAAAGTACTGGAACAGCTTACCAGAATTTCCTAAAATGCCCATAATCTGGCCCCTTTCTATGTGGAATGAAACATCCTTCAGTATTTGCCGGGTCCATTTTTTATGGTATAAAGAAACATTCCACCATGGGCCAACACGTTCTCTTGGAAAACAAACATCAAAAGAGGTGAAATAGAGAAGATTTGAACATTATGCATAAACAAGCAAATGGTTTACAGCTACTTGCATGTGGGATGGGAGTCTACAAGGATTTTAAAATGTTGGGGGTGGGGCGTGTGGAGAAAATCTTCCTCCTACTCCCAGCTTTAGATTTTAACTTTACCTTTATCTTGAAGATAAAATAAAATCCATTCAGACTTTGCAGAATCACAGCTAGAAGGGTTTTGTACTACAACCAAAAGAGGAAACTCGAACTGAGACATTATTTGTTGCCAAGGTTTTCCAGCCCTTTATCCACTTGACTATTTTCTTAGGGCCTCACGATATCCTTCCGGCATCAGTAACAAACGCAGTAGGAAAAGGCACAACTTTTGGTCATCTCCTCTAAAGCGTCTCTTTCAGAGACACTGAGGAACTGGTGAGCCCTCCAGAGGACAGACAGCTTCTGCCTCCCTCAAGCATTGTACCCTACCCCTGTGGCAAGCAGCTCAGCACCCTGAGGCAGGTGGCCTGGCAGCATCCCTCATTCTTTACTGTGCTGAACTGAGAGCCCACCGGTCCCAGACCCGGGTCCCTGGGGTTGGAGCAGTTCCTGGCAGGCAGGAGCCTGCCACGCTGCCTTCCCAGCCCTACCTGATGGTGTAGGAGACACCCCGGACACTGATGCTGTCGGACGGCTGCGCTGTGGCCTTCACCTTGCCTGTCTGTTCATCGATGCTGCTGTTCTGGAGGGCAGAAGACCCTCTGCCCAACATTCTCCGGTGCTGAAGCCCCACAGGCTCCCTCCCTCACGCTGCTGGCTGGGTGCCTGAAGCTGCCACCACCATGCCTCCCCTGCCACTGGGCAGGGGCAGCTCCCCACTGTCCCCAGGTCAGAGCAGGTTGCTGCCCCCAAGCACTCGCCACCCAGGGAAGCACCTAAAAGAAAATAGAGGGGTTCTCAGTTCTTTCTTTTTCCTGAGAAGAACTGACAGGCGATTAGCTGAAGCCACTATCTGATGTACCTTTAGCCCGAGCTGTTACTGTCCCAGAGGAGGGCAATATTTCCCTGTCCACAGGGTCATGCCAGCTACAGAGCAGCAGCACACCAGGAGAAAAGGTGCTGCAGTGAAGGCAACTGGAGAGGGCTCAAGATCAAGAGGAGAAAGATTTCCACAGCTTTCAAATTGCCAATAGTTAAACCACTACAGGGAGCGAGATCTTCCACCGCCGACATGAAAGAAGCCACTGAAAATATCTCTCTGGATGGTGCCGGCTGGACCCAGGTAGCGCATGAAGGCTTGCCAGTGAGTGAGACCTGCAGGGAGCGGGGAGGGACTCAATGGGCTCAGCCATCCTGCAGCTACAGCAGTTGCCTGGGAGCTGGGAGAGGTGGGTGGCCAGACTACCGACCAGGCTGTGGCAGGCAGTGAGCCCTTACCAACTCCAGATCTGAAATGGGGAGCAGAAAGTGTCCTCAGGCCCCAAAAGCACACTGGGGACAAGGACAGTGCCACACAAGTCAATGCTATGGTGGTGGGTCCAAGGGAGGGGATCTTTGAATGCATGGCTGGAACAGAAAGTCCCGGAGCATGACCTGGACTGACTTTCCCAGGACATGCAAAAACACTCCAAAACCAGCTCCCACATTTGCTGGGGACCAGCAAATTGTTCTTTAAAAAAAATTAAGTTTAACATAAGCAAACAGGGAGTTCTGGTGGCAGGGGCAGCTTGGAGGGCTTCAACGTGTCTTTTCAGGCTGTTTGGTGTCATTTGCTTTCTGCTGTGTATCTAGACAGAAAACATTAATTTGCCTTGTTTGCTGTGAGGCTAGACAGTGCACACAAAGGCTGTGATCACCATCTGCCAAAGAGACCACAGGCATGGATGGATAGGATCCACTACTCAGGGAACTGGTATGTTTCCCTTGGCTTGGAAAGGAGCCTTTCAGTGGTAGGAAAAGCACAAGACTCTTGGAGAGATGTGGCTGTCTGGAGTAGAAGGTACAGGCGCACGCACAGAATTAAACCCAGCCAGGAAGGTGCCTGTTGTGGTTTAACCCAACAGGCAGCTAAACATCCTGCAGCCATTTGCTCACTGACCCTCACCAAGGGATGGGGGAAAATAACTGAGGTTAAAAAAGTAAAAATTGTGGGTCAAGATAAAGACAGGACAGCAAAGGAAGAGATGATGATGATAATCAACAACACAGGTGATGCACAATGTAACTGCTCACCACTTGTTGACCAACCCTCACCCTGTTCCTGAGCAGCAATCTAACCCTGAGCAGTTATCCTCACTCAGCCAACTCCCCCCAGTGATATGTTGAGCGTGATGTCATATAGTACAGAATGTCCCTTGGGCCAGTTTGGGTTGGCTGTCCTGGCTGTGCCCCACCCTCCTCCTCCCACCAGCTCCCTGACTGGGCATGAGAAACTAAAGATTTTTTGACTACTCATCAACAACCAAGCCATCAGTGTGTTATCAACATCCTAAATCCAGCACTATACCAGCTACTAGGAAGAAAATTAACTCTCTCACAGCCAAAACCAGGACGCTGTCTCAGCAAAGACTTCTTAATTGCAGCTATATGCAAAAGGTTAACCAAGCCTTGTACAGACTCTTATTTGAATTCATTTCTCAGAACACCAAGTTCTAATTGACAAACTGTGAATTTAAAAGACAAAAGGAGAGGAAGAGAGACCCACTTGTGGTCACACACCTACTTGTTCATAAAGCCTCCAAGTTACCAAGTCCTTGTGGAATTCAATGAGGAACATTCTTCCAGTGAACCTTAATGTTTAGCTGTTTACTTGGGAATCTCAGTATGCCCAATTCTGATCCATTAGACTTACACTGCTGAAGCAGTACATTTTTCCCTCAAAAACAGAAATAGAGACCAATCTCTTTAAAGTGACATGAAATTTATCTCTGTTTTGTAAGTGATCCAATTTAAACTGACAGGAAATAGAAGAGGGTAGGACAGCATGTTTGGCCCCCACACATGCCAGCAGAACAAAGGGCGTTTCACACTGATTAGCGGACAAGTCATCTCAGCCCTTCAGACTTTTGCACTACAGTAACCCACCAACACTAGTGTTATATCCCATAAAACATACTTTCCCCTTGTGCTTCACCTTTTCTGAACTCAAATTTTAACAGCACTTTAAGTATTGTAATTAACTATTGTAATGAACCTAATAACTTTTCCAGACCAAGGCCCAGGATACTATTTTTTCCTCTGAAGAAGATAACAGTCTGTACTTCACATACAGTGGAAAATCAAACGTTCTTGAGGTCAAAGAACTCAACTACCAGGTAAAAGTTGTACTTGATGCATTTCTTTTCACCGGGGTAGATATCCAGCAATTCCTATTTCTATATACAAACCGTTTTATAAGCCAAAATTGAAATTCACAACACGAAGCTCACACGACTGTTGCACAAATACAGATGTTTTGTGAGCAGACTCACGCTCTTGACTGCAACCCTGACAGCAGGCTAAGCCCTCCATTGTAAATACATCCACTAAAGCTAGGGGATAGGACAGGTTTCCTGTTTCTTGGCTCTGTTTTTTATTCAGGACTGTGGCACTCAGGGATGGTGGGAGCTCTTCCTGGCAAGAATGAGTATGCAGGAGGAGACAGAGAGGATGACAAACAAGGAGGATTTCAGGGAACCAGTGAAATTTTTTAACCTTCCTTTGTACCACCATGGCATGTGAAGTAGATTTCACAATTTCATTAGTAATATAATTTGAAATTATGCCATTTTAAAAATATATTTAAAATAGTAATAAATTACCTAAGTAACAAAGAACAGAAATAGATTTAGTGATCAAAAGAATAAGTACCAAAGCATGAAAACTATACTTGGCTGTAAAAGAATGATCTTCCATATGTTTCTGAAGATTAACAATACTATTTTGACAATTCTCTGCTTTAACATCATAACTTTGAAGATATTTACTGCTAAATAACATGTTCTTTGAATTGAAGGGAGTTGTTTCTATTTTTTTTTTTGTTAGGTTAACATGGCATCTCAGATTCCCTGGTATGAAAACCTTGCACAGATGAAAATGCCATGGAGCTGGAAATCAGATCCCCATTCTCACGTGTCAATAATCCAGAACCTGAATTTAAAAGTCCAGAGTGGACAGATGCTAGCTATTATAGGAAGCACTGGTAAGAGCATCTGAATTTCAAGATTTGACCAACTCTAAGATAAAAGGCACACAGGCAAGAGCAATCCTTTTGAATGGCAAAATCTAGTTGAGAAACCGCTACTGTAAATGTGTCACAAATACACTCTTTAAAATTGCTGAAGAAACAAAGGATGATATGGGGTGGGGGTGGGGGGAAGAAATTTATGTCCAAAACTAATTTTGTTATGATTTGTACACATTTGCTATTTGTTTCTTGAGGTGCAGTGGGATATTGTTATAACTGTGGCCTGCAGCCCCAGCTCTGCTTGGCATAAATTAGCTTCATGGCTTCAGTTCCAAAGAGGCTAATTGTAGACCTTACCTAGGAACCCAGGAGACAAATGAAGCCAGACTCCTAAGAAAAATCAGCAGCAAGTTCCACAGCCATAAGCACGAGTCCCCTTTAGATTGAAACAATTCTATCAGGTTAAAATATTGCATTTGGATTAATTAAGAGAAACTTAGAGAAGAAGAAGAGACAGCTCCTTTTCTGTCTGGCTTTAAAACGGGTCTGTGCTCTCTCATGTTGTGGGTTTTTTTTTTTTCTATTTTTTCTGATTTTCCTTCTTCATTTTCTGGTGGGACTGGTTCAATCTTCTTCAGGGTGAGGATGGAGAGATGGCTTTTACCCCATGTGGTTAGTTGAGTCTAAGTTCATCTAGGGGGATAAGGAGTAGACACGTGACCTGCTAAACTGAAATAAAAAGTACCCATATTTTGGAGGTAAAAACCCCCATGCTGTGTTTCACCTAGACTCCTGCATCAGGTTAGCTCAATGATTCAGTGAAAATGCTCTCAAAAGCAAGGCATATTTGCCAAAGAAGATTTAACTTCATTTCTACAAAAGAGGTTTTTCCTCCCCCTTGCCATGGTATTTTTTCCTTGCCACATATCCTTAATGTAACTGAAGTTACAGCTTAGAAATTCTCCCAATAATAAAAGGCAAAGCTTGCAATGAAATAATATATTGCATTATAGACATAGCATCTTTGTACAGTAACATATATTGAGCATAAACCTCTTTCAGCAAACTAGTCAAACTATTTTTAAAAGCTGTTTATCATCTATTTCACCAAATGCCTTAGTAAAATGGATTAAACTGCTGATGGGTTTCACACTGTCAATGGCAATCAATATGTCACTCTTAAATAGATACATGGTTTACAGATGGATGGGTTTCTTTTTAAAATGTATATATTAAAAACAAGTGTGGAGTTAATCTTTCAACAGGGAGACCAGAAATAACTGACATCCAATCATAATAAGAGAGCGCTGCATGTTTACATACAGTATCATACAGCAAAAAAGGAAAATTTCACTTGCTATTTTATTCCAAATCATGAATTGTGTTCATTGCTTTACTTTTCTTACCTCTGAATATGAGACACCTTTTCTTAATTATTTAAATGACTTTTTGTCTTTTTTAAGTCATACTCATTTTTATTGCAACCATGATTAAGATCCTCACTGTCCATGTAATCATTCAGCACCTCAGCCATTCAGCCGTCCGGCTGCTTTTTCTGAATTCACAATTCCCTCCACAAAGTGAGGTCTTGCCCAGTATTGAGGTGCCAGTCCTGCAGCCCACCCAAATCACCACCTTTGTGTTTCAGAATGAAGGAGAGGTAACAAGAGGACAAAGAGATTATGCTTCTTGAGTTCACAGAGCTGTCCCAAATACCCAACTACCCAATTCTACCGAGAAATGACAAAGGTTAAAGCCATGTAACTCCTGTCCGCAAAGGAGAGATTGCTTGAACATGAGCTTGTAGTAGGTTACTTTCATTCAAGACCATTCTGCCTCTGTGGCATTAGAAAAGCTTCAGGAAGCTTTTTTTTCACCTGGAGTATTGCATCCTGTTCTGGGCCCCTCAGTTCCAGAAGGACATACAACATCTTGAGAGAGACCAGCACAGGGCCACCAGGATGATTAAGGGAGTGGAACATCTTCCTTATGAGGAAAGGTTGAGGGAGCTGGGTCTCTTAAGCTTGGAGGAGACTGAGGGGTGACCTCATTAATGTTTATAAATATATAAAGGGTGAGTGTCAGGAGGATGGATTCAGGCTCTTCTCAGTGATGGTCAGTGATAGAACAAGGGGAAATGGTTCCAAACTGGAACAATTAAAAGTTCCATCTTAATACAAGGAGGAACTTTGTCACTGTGAGGTTGGCAGATTACTGGAACAGGCTGCCCAGAGAGGTTGTGGAGTCTCCTTCTCTGGAGACATTCAAGACCAATCTGGACACGTTCCTATGTGATCTACTCTAGATGATCCTGCTCGGGCAGGGGGGTTGGACTTAGTGATCTTTTGAGGTCTCTTCCAGCTCCTGATATTCCATGATTCTGTGAAGGGCTGGGGAAAAGATGTTAAGGAACAAAAACTTCTATCCTCTGTCTACTAGTAAATCACTTTTCAAAATGATCCCTTGGAAATTAATTCAATTTTCAATTTTGATTTTTCTAGCTGGTGGAAAGACATCGTTGCTTGACGTGATAACCTGCCGGGATCACGGAGGCAAGATCAAGTCCGGACAAATCACAATCAATAACAAACCCTGCACTCCCCAGCTCGTTAAGAAATGCATAGCTCACGTGCGGCAGGATGACCGGCTGCTCCCACACCTGACTGTCAGAGAAACACTACTGTTCATTGCCAAACTGCGCCTTCCAAAGTATTTTTCTGACTCGCAAAGGAAAAGAAGGGTAATTAAGCTGTTGGGAAAAAATAAAGTTGTCAAAAATGTATCTGACAGGAATTATCCAAGAGATCCTGTGTGTTTGGAGTCAGAACAGCTAATCTGGCATTTTTTAATGTAGATTATGAAGTATAAACCTTTCTCTTCTTTCAAGATAGAAACCAGCAATTGTTCCAAAGCTCGTAAAGAATGACAATCTAGAGAAAGCATTAGGGAAGCTGAAAGAACTAAATTGCAGATTGCTGAGCCTTTTTTTAATGCTATCTCTAAAAATCAAAATTTGTTTTCAAGTGTCTCTTGATCAGATAGCACTGGAACATCCAGATGAATTTTAACCACATTAACCATATTTTCAGCTTCATCTACAGCGAATGTGCACATACACTTTTGCTCTATCTCTGCTGCTTTTCGGATCCCCCCAGGTAGAAGACGTTATAGCAGAGCTACGCTTGCGTCAGTGTGCAAACACAAGGGTAGGGAATGAGTACCTCCGTGGCGTTTCTGGAGGCGAGAGGCGGAGAGTGAGCATTGGTGTGCAACTGCTCTGGAACCCAGGTGAGTGAAACCCTGACACCGTCCTTGTGCTCACCGTAGACTGTGGGGAAAAAAGGGGCAGTGAATGGGGTAGTCACATAGGTAGAGGCCCATGGGGCAGTCCGAGGAGTATGTCCTCAGGACACTGCACGGGTTCTACACCACCCTCTGCCAGAGTTTACCTCTCTATAACAAAATGAGAAATGAGAGTGGCTAGGTGCTGGCCCATTTGCTTAAATTGAAATCAGCGCTGATCAGAGACAATACTGTAATTATTACAGCAATAATTCTGTAAATGTAGTGTTTCAGCAGCCAAACCACTTTCACTTCTGTCACCTTTGCCAGTGGAAAAGCAGCGACAGAGCCCCTCTGGGAGCTCTCTAAAACCACCATCACACAGACTACTGAAAGTTGCCTGAAGTCACCCTCACAGCAGGGCTCTGGTTCGTGCATATCAGTATGAGGTTTGTTTTTTATCTGACCACATGCTACCAGTGACTTTGGAAGGCTGCTGGGCTGTTATAACATCGGGGTTGTTTTCCTTTCCTCCAACCCAGCCCATTGACATGTGCAATGTTAACAGTGAGGGTCATTTTTCTTGGCTGTATAATCAGTCATTGTGGTCTTATGTAACTCACTGACACAGATGGCTCATGCCACAGGTGAACTAGAATTTTCCATTGGCTTCAGTAGACACCAAACATGAGTATAATCCACAGCTGGTTTTGCAGGAGTCAATCACCTATCTGCTTTTACATATATTGACAGCTGTAACAAACTTGGCTGAGCCTCTTGTTGAGCAAGATTTCCCATCACCTCTTCCACTGGGAAGTAGATCTGAGAATTCTTTGCTTGTATAAAGTTGTATTTTCATAATTATGGGGCAAGCACAAAGTCTTTTCCTGTAAAAAGTAGGATTAGAAGTGCTGGTACTGAAGTAAAAAAGTTAAGTAGTTCCAGGAAAAATAAGTAAAGCTTTCTCTACAATTCAGACATGTGTTACACTCCTCAGCACGGGAACCGTGGCTGTGTACAGGCATTGCCTTGTACTGACTGAGGCCGTGAATTTCTGCCATAACACAAACAATGTAAAATAATAAAACCCTTTCAGGTTTGGAACAAGCAATGAATCAAAACATTTGCATATCTCTTCATATATATATGTGTGTGTGACCATGTGTAAAACAGAGCTCAGGTTGGGAGGAGCAGCTATCTAATACTGTGGGAGTGTTTACACATGAAGAATGCAACAGGTTTAAATATTAAGAATTTTGGCTACAATATTCCAGTAGGCATGGTATAAAATGGATTCTGTTGTATTGATTAATATCCACATATGTGATATTTGTACGTAAAAATGCAAAAACTGCATGAATGTAAATTTTATAAGGAACATTTTTTTCGGCATCCAAGTGAAAATTAAAAAAATAACATAAAATCTTGTTCCCAATGGTAGAAAGGTAAGATTTAAGACAGTTACCCTTGGTCATAACATTCAGTAAGACTGGGGAAGAAATTGCCATTTTTAATATAACATGATGTTGGTAATACACTTCAGATTTTTTTTTTTTTTTAAGGAATGTATCAGTGAGATTTCATGCACTAGCACCATTTCACTCATATTTTCCAAATCAAACACGCTGCTTTCCACAGCTGAACTTATTGTCATTGGCAGGAATACTCATACTTGATGAGCCCACATCTGGACTGGACAGTTTTACTGCGCATAACCTTGTGATAACATTATCCAGACTGGCCAGAGGAAACAGATTAGTTCTTCTTTCACTTCATCAGCCCCGGTCAGATATCTTTCAACTGTTTGATTTGGTTCTTCTGATGAGTTCTGGAGTCACTGTCTACTCTGGAACAGCCAGAGACATGGTCCAGTATTTCACTGAACTAGGCTATCCCTGCCCAAGGTACAGCAATCCTGCAGATTTCTATGGTTAGTATCAAGAACTTCCATAAAAAAAAAAAAACAAACCAAAAAAAAAACCATTACTGTGAATCATTTGCTTTCATAAGTGTATCAGCTCACATTGATTTTTATTGACCATAACTGTCTTAGAAATGCCTTATAACTGACTCAAATCAATACTGTAGCAAGTTCAGGTTTTAATAAGATCCTTATCTGTCAGTACAGGAAACATCACAAAACCAAGGGGTATGGATAAAATAGATTTTAAATACTCCTCCTTCTAATCCTGCCAGGTGTAGCAACTCTTCCACATGTTTAGCACACATATTTGCACGTCTTAGCTGGCTGAAATGTTTACCCTGACTGAGAAAGGATGATCAACTGCTTTCTGCAGCCAGTTCTCCGACTTCTGAATCAAGAGATATGGGAAGCTAGTTTCTCAGGGTGAGGAACAGCACATACCTGGGACAGAAATGGGAAAGAGGAGCTCTGCTCAACAGAGTGCACTGGAAGGGCAAAAACACAAGCCCAGAACTGCAATCCTTTTACTCCCTTACTCAAAAAAAGCTAGCTACATAGTTCCAAATTCATTTCTCCGCTGGATTTTTGAAACATGCAAAGGGGATCTGGCCCTGTTAGTCTCATGGCAGCAGTCTCTTACCAGAGAGGTTGGTTCAGTTCCAGCCCATAAGGTCTCTGAACTTAAATTGGCTCGGAAACCTGGTACGGTCACCAACTGCAGCACTCCAGAGCAACCTTCGGCTGTGCTTATGTGGCAGGCAGTGTCACCTGGTATCAGCTGTGCAGAGATAAACAAAAGTTAACCTCAGTGCTAAGCTCTGCAGAAGACCTTTGTCACTGCCATGGTTCAGAGCAGTCCTCCTCAGCCACGTGCAGCCTTGATGAAAGCTTGCAGCACCCCTGTACAGGAATGGAGAATACAAGGCAGTCCTGGAGAAACTTGTAGGTACAGCCTGTGGTTATGCAGGCAAACCCCTATGACATGGAAGTGGGGAGGGATGAGAAAAGGAGGTGGAAGATCATTTAGCAGCATACACAGAGTACCGATAGGAAGAGAAGAAAAATACGGTCAGCCAGAAGGTGGAATTGGGACAGGATGGTAGAGGATGCCACAGCATAAGGGAGCACGTGATAGAAACACACAAATTATGGCTGACAGAGAAACAGGAGACTGTGGCAGAAGGGATAAGGCAGGACAGGTTGCAACTCATTTCTGATACACCCTGCCAAAGAGTGGCTGAATGGAGATGATTGGCCCAGTGTAAGGAGTTACAAACAGATAACTATAATTTCCCAGATAGAGAAAAAAAATATGTGATTTCGAAGTCACATAAGAGATTGTAAATGCCTACATCCAGGAAGAAAATTCAAACTGTTTATTCTCAGCACCCCTCTCAAGCCACTATTAAATTCAGAAAGCTCTGAAATAGTAGTTTACAATATTATAATAAGCAATTACAAAATCTTTCAGTGATTCATTGAATGACTAGATAAGAAACAACTCTCAAGGCAAAATGCACATTAATAATCTGTTCTTCTCTGATTACCTAAAGCAACTGATAAAAGTTGTAACTACTGTAGCTTAATGCATGTACACAGGTCATACTCTCTGTTTATGACGAAATCACTGATTCTAAACACATCATAAAGGTATCATATCTGTAGGATATGGACTCATGTTTAATACTATCTTGCAGTTGATTTGACCAGTATTGATAAACAGACCGCAGAAAAGGAGATGGAAAGCCGAGAAAGAGCAAATACTCTTGCCAACTTGTTCCTTGAAAAAGTCAAAGATTTTGATGACTTCTTATGGAAAGTTACTGAAGGAGATAGTGTTGCAACCACATCCAACAAGCAAAGGTAAAGACAAGAATGTCATAGAGCAGATCTGGAATAAAATATATAGTCTGTGCTAAGTTAATGATTTTTGGTTTTCTCTTTACTTTTGAGCAGGTCCCATTTAAATTCAGAGGAGGCTATCAACATGTCTCACCACTCAAGTGATCAGTTACCAGGAGTCTTAAAGGAGTTCACTATATTATTAAGGTAGCCTTATCTTTAGCATAAACAGTTACGTACCGTGACCGTTTTTATTTAAACATAAGAAAGCAGCACAAAAAGAGAAATGAGCACATGCTGAGAGTGCACAACTAGCACCAGGCCAGAGCAAGCTGTAGAGCAGAGGTGTTATCACAGCAGATCACCCCAGACCCCCAAGGAGGCCTACAGCCCAATGTGTGGCCCCCAACTTTCTGCCCCAGGGCTCCCTCCAGACAGTCACCGCTAGCTCAGGAATGCATGTCCCAGTTTTGGGTACTGCCATCCTGATCTCAGTGCCAAAGTGTCATGGTGACTCAACCTTCAGCATGCCCAGGCAGCAATGTGGTCAGCTCAGTCATTCCCTGCCTCATCTCCACCTCAGATTTAAAGCCAGGAGGCTTTAAATTATAGCCAGCATTGACAGGTATTGTAGTTGAGCCTCACGCTTGTGTACTCATAAGAAATATTATCAACTGGTTTAATACGAGTAGAACTTTGCTACCAGTATCAGTTGGTGTTAGCATCTGTCACAGGTGCTTAGCAGAGAGACTTCTGTAACTGAGGTAATTGCTTCTGCATCTCTGAATTCAGACTGTCCCACCCCCATTACCCCCCTTCAGACTTTCAGCATCTCAGACCTGAAACACTAGGCAGCTACAGAGGTTCAATAGCTTTGATTAGGTAAAATCCTTTACAGAAGCAGACAGCCCAACTCCCACCCTACTCAAAGTCAACAAGTTCCAAGGACTGATGTTAGCAGAGCTTTTGGGGCCACATGTCTGAATATAACTGGAATTAGTGAGTGCTAAACTTTACGGTCAATGTTGCTGTTTTCCTAGTCGTCAAGTTTCCAATGACTTCAGAGATCTTTCAACATTATTAATCCATGGATTTGAAGCCCTTCTTATGTCATTATTAATTGGATTTTTGTACTACGGCCATGAGAAAACCAGACTCTCTATTCGTGACACAACAGCACTGTTGTACATGATAGGTGCACTAATCCCATTCACAGTGATTTTGGATGTTATTGCGAAATGTAAGTGTCAGTTTTCTTGTGAATGATATAAACAATCAAAAGCAGAAAATTCCTAAATAATGAAAAAAAATTATCCTTATTAATGCAACCCTAGGATGAAAATAACCTGCTTGTTCCTACCCTGCAGGTCATTCGGAAAGAGCTATGCTTTATCATGACTTGGAAGATGGAATGTACTCCGTTAGCCCATACTTCTTTGCTAAGGTAACTGCTTTTGTTGCCAGGAAATACAAACAGCTGCCTTTAACGGGAAAAACCACAAACCACTCAAAGCCTCATGGTATAAATGATCACATTCATATCAGGCTAGTCCCAGCTAAAGCTATCATTCCTGCTTCCCTGGCATTAATGGATTAAACCTCATGCTACTTTAGATCCATTGCCATAAACCATGGCCGAGATATCACCCCAGAAAAGCCAAAGAATAATCTTTCACTGGGTTGCTTGGCCAAAATTCGAGAAATCTGAAACTCATGCTTTAGGGTTTAGTCAGTTTTACATACCTGCATGTTTATTTTGCTGAGGCATCTTTGAAAGTTTGATGACATGTCTTGATCTGTAAACAAAACATTTGTATCAAATACTAAAGCAAAAGTAAAACAGAGACTACAAATTGCTAGCTGTGACATTTACGGCAGTTGTTTGGGCCTGTACAGGTCAGAGACAAGCAACTGTCTTAAAAGCATTAAGAGACAGAGGTTCTGGAAATAAATTTAGAACTTTGTAAAAAAATTACATTCTCATTTTCACAAAAGTTTAGAATAATTCTTTCTTTGTGTTGTTGCCACTGTTAGATGAGTTCTGACTGCCATGGCATCTGTAATTTAGGTTTCCATTTCTGCACAAGATTTTAAATGCTTATTAGTAGTTGCCAGAGAAAAATATTCTGTGCATTGTGTCGCAAAGATTGAACATTATTCATAGAGAAATCGATGTAATTTGTTACAAACTTAGTATTAGAGGATAGTAGCAACTGTCTTAGGAAACATATTCACGATGCTCTCTGTAAATCTTCAGATACTTAGGAAAATCCTAGGTGTACTTTTGTTTTACAATGAGTTAAGTAGTTACTAACTGGACTGCCTTTGGGACACATTAGGGAAGTGAAGTGACCAACAATCATATCTGTCTCAAAATTGATCTCACACTAGGTTGAGCCAAACTTGGACAAAACACACAGTTGCAATGAGTCGGTAACAGCATTACTGTTACCAAGCACGGTGGTTCTTGGGGAAAACATCTTGATTTCTTAGAAGGTGCAAAAACTGTAACAAAACAAGACATCTAATCTGCAACAAGAATCCTCTCCATTTAACAATTACCTATAGGAATTGTCACAACTGGAGAAAAAAATAGCAAGGATTTCAGTTTCTATTGTGGATTGTTTTTGCATGTCACTGACAACACCTAACAGGAAGGTGACTGAACTCCAAGGGAGTATTTCCTGGCATTTTAATAAACAGTCTATAAGCACATCAAGGTGTGTTTCAGATCGGTTTGTGATTACCATTCAATTTGGTTTTTTGTTGTTTTCTTTTTATCTCCCTGAACAGATTTTGGGTGAGCTTCCAGAGCACTGTGCTTTTGTAATAATTTATGGGATTCCCATCTACTGGCTGGCAAACCTTATTCCTGAACCAGAACACTTCCTGCTGAACTTCCTCTCAGTGTGGCTGGCTGTGTACAGTGCGCGGGCGATGGCACTTTGGGTGGCAGCACTGCTGCCAACACTACAACTCTCTGCTTTCTTTGGCAATGTCCTTTTCACATCATTCTACCTGAGTGGTGGCTTTGTAATAAGCCTGGAAAACCTCTGGACAGGTAAGAGAAAGCTCCCACTATTCCTCCGAATTGACACATCAATGGCATTTGTTAGCAACAGGTTTCTGTGACACCGAGTGTATCCCATACAGGAAAACTAATGTTTATTTCTACCTTTGCTATTATCTTCCTGGGGGGGTATGGTGGAGTACCTTACATCAGTTTCTCCATATGAAAATGACATAACAGTAAGTTCGGTCAGAAAAGCACTGCAGAAGGGCTTGATTCTTACATTGTTGCTACGTTTTTTGGTAGAAAGAATTCTATCCAGGAGACGAAGATTAAACTCCAGTAAAACTTAGTTGCCAGTGGGAGTTTGATGGCTATGGATATTAGCTATCATCTAATTTTCCATCTACACATAATATAAAATATATCTGCCATTTTGCCATATAATAGACTGTCATACATTTACAGACTTCCGTTATCAAGAAATTAGACAAACCTGCTGTATTTGGACGCAACACAGCACTTTTTGAGGTTTCAAATGAGTTATGTGCACGTTTATCAATTTATTTCTTTTTGCTTTTTTTTTTTTTTCTTCTTCTTCCAGTTCCCTTTTGGGTTTCCAAAATCTCATTTCTTAGATGGAATTTCCAAGGCATGATGCAAATTCAGTTCACTGACCTCACATATGAGGTGACCGTTGGAAACACTACATTTCAAATACCAGGGAAACTTGTAAGTCAGTAACAAAAAAAAAAATTTAAGTATTTGACAACTAATGAAAATGCTATTTATATGCCCACCATAATTAACTAGATGTTGCAGGCCTCAGATTTGACAAGCACTAAGTGAAGTTGCACTACACTGGCTACCTTTTACATTTGTCCCTACAGCAGTCTCTCCTGTCCTGGATATATTTTTCAGTGGAAGAGAAAAAAAAAAAAAATAGAAAGGGAAATAAAGGGCAACTACTTGATACACAAGCCCCAGCTACGTGCTTGAGGAAGTTGCTCAGAACCTGAGCCGTATCCCCCTGAAATACCACAGACACTAGACATAATATAGCTGGAACTGCTTATCAACCACTCTGATGGCAAAGTCCATCTGGAGACCAAGGGAAAAGGTGTCAGGGAACAGGGAAGTTCACACCTAAAACACACCTTCCTAACTTAGTGTTATCCATGGTTACAGGTCACTCAGAGCCTGGACCTGGACTCCCACCCTCTTTACGTAAGCTACCTCGTCCTCGCTGGCATCGTTTGCAGCTTCCTGCTCCTGTACTATTTATCCCTGAGGTTCATCAAGCAGAAATCAAACCAAGACTGGTAGCAGCAGAGCAGCGGCAGGTTGTGGCAGCCCTTTGAAGCACTCGGAGGAGGCCCAGGCGGGTTTTTCCCCTCCGCAGGGCAGAGCACGAACCCGCTGCTGGGAGCGGAGGGTGAGGCCGGGCTGGCTCGCCACAGGATGGCAGCATAACACCGGGAGTGGGAAGGCAGCTCCGCGCCTCCACGGAACGGGCAGCCGGTGGGAGCTGGGGCTTCGGCCTGCGGCTGGCGAGGGGTGTTGGGGGTGGGCTCGGGGGCTGCTTGGCTTGACCGCACACGCTTGCACGATACTCGCGAGCTACTCGCACCTTGAACTATTCTGAGCTGCAAGACGATGATTTAAAAGGCCCCATCGTGCTTTGTAATGGCTGATGTGTTCTAGTCCATCACGTTGAGCATACGGTGGTCACCTCCTTCATTCGGAGAACACCCAGAGGGTGCAGGCCCTGCAGACCCCTACTTTCCGTAGCACTCATGAGGACAGCATGGAGGAAGGCAACACCGAGGATTTCCCTGACACCTCGGAAAACACACAAGGACAAAAACCACAAGTGTTCGTGGTTCTGTGTTGCTCCTACCTGCACATCTGTTTTGCTGTTAAAAGCTGTTCATGCCCCAAATGGGGATTTTCTCACTGTACAGATGATTCGTTGTAACGGAGTTTTATCTCATCTTCTTAGACATGTTTCTACAGTATAAATACACAACAGTTGGCCGTTACAAACCACATCTTTCTCCATGGCCATACAAATTACAGCAAGTGGCCAAGTTTGTATCCTAAGGTAGGAAAAAAAACAACCTGCCCCTCCAGTAATTAACCACCTAACAGTGCAACCTGTGAAATGCTTTTATTTTGTGCTCTACCTACACTCAGACACAAACGCTGAGAAAACGAGTATCAGCAAACAAAATGGCGGCAAGTCACACACGGGGATGGTACATGCATGCGCTAATTACACAGACTGTTGCCAGCATTTTATAAGAATAGCTTGATTGATTTTAAGTTTTTGGATGCATATATCTGCTTATCTAGAGAGACATCATCTACTCTTCCGTTTACATGTATTCACATGATGCACTCGGGAAAAATAGTGTTAACAGGTGTAACACACCAGCTACTGCTCTGCAAATCCTCTTCCCCTTCTTTTTAAAGAAATGAGGATGAAAGGACATCTGTATTTTATTATCCTGTTTGGCAATTAGGACTGCCAAATTACTTTCCCTTAGATCCCAGGTGGCAATAAATTCCCAGGAAGGCCCCAGACTAAAGACGTTAAGTGGGCCCAATGAAATAACAGGTTCAGCCCCAGGCAGCAGTAAGGAATCCAAAACACTCTGAGGTTCTTCTAAGATGAAGTCTACCCTTTCTTTCTGGTTCTGCGGCATTCGATTTAAAAAAAAAAAAAAAAAACCTGCTTGATCTGATCCTAGTGCCATTTTGAAATTATCAGATTTTCAGTGCCTTTTAATGGCAAAGCCAATTCTTTCAGTCCAATTCAGCATCATTAAATTGTCAGAACAGCAGCTTCCTGTTTGATTCTTAATTGTTCCTTTTTATTATATTTAAGACACTTCATTTTTTTTTAAAGTGGTTTACTCTTCTTTGTAATGATCTGTTGTGATTAGAATCTCTTTTATATTACTCTGAAGTTTTAAGGGTATATATTGGTACTTCTAGTCTAAACCTCTATTTTCAAGGTATTTAGAGGATTAAATTCTAGGCTGACTCTCTGTTGTGAATTCACTTTGATGTTTAATAAAAAAAAGGAGAGACACAATGGGAGAAATTAAAGACATAAGGGACAGCTCTGAATTTTAGGGGCATATTGTCACGCATGGAAATCTTCAGGCATCTAGATAAGAATATACCATAGCCTTAACTTCGAATTTCCTTCCTTTTGTGAAATTAGTCAGGCTGCTGACATTACTTAAACAGTCTTTTTCAATTTAAAATTCCACCCTCTTAACATTATGCAGCAGGACCAAACGGTGTGTTTCAGAGGTGGTGTTATGACAAGGGTAGATGTATACATAATGGGGACTTGAGCGGTGAGCCTAGGAACAGCCATCGTATGGAGTGTAGGAAGAGCTATCATAGGATGTGGCCAGGCCTGTGTTTACATAGGAAAAGCTCATATTCTATATACTACAATTACATTAGCACACTGCCTATGATCATATCTTGTTTCCTTGATGCCTACAGATGGGGAATATAGGCTGTGATTATTGTTACAGGCTTTAGCAATAAGAAGATGGGAGCCTTGAAATACCAGCAATTAGCGTTCCTGCCTAACAATAGCATGCCGTGGGACTGTGTACAGAGAAGAGCACAGCGAAGAGTGGGTGGATGACACACAACCTGCCCCACTCGCACTACTGGGAGTTGAAAAATAGTCTAAGTTTTGGGGGAATTATGTACCTCTCAGCTAGTGAAGGTCACACAGTACTCTTTGGCCTCTACATTCATGCCCTGCTTCATGCTAGGTGCAGTCGGGAAAGATTTCACACTTCCACAATGGAACTGCTGCAAAACAAGAGTGGATAGCAAGAGAACAGAAATATTCCCAGGTGTTCTAACCAAAGCTAAAAGTCACAATTTAATTTCAGCACAGCTTTGCTTTCCAAGTAGCTGCTCCTTTTCCTCCGAGTCCCCTGTGTCAGCAGCAGCTTGCATGTACCCTCCTGCCTGTGTCAGTATAACCTAAGTCCCAGCAGTGTGCAACAATCACAACGCAGAAACTGAAGATCACAGGCGAGACAGGGCACAAATCTCATCATACTGTCCGTTCCACGCACGACAGCCTTTGGTTTGTTACAGACCTAAGCACTGCGGCAAGGCAGCTCTGCTGGTCAAGCAGAGCCCTGCTCACCAGCCTAACAACACTGACATGCCCAGGGCTCACCCACTTCTGTCTTTGCTCTCCTGTTTTTCTGAACCTGGATGAGGAAGGAAGATTTCTGCAGTTTTAAGTCATGGTCCCTGCTACTGCCAGCAGCCAATGCAGCACAAAACCATTTTGAAATGGCACCGTGTTCAGTCAGCTGCAGAGTTCCCAAGTGGTTTTGCCCAACCGCTGCTTGAACTGCCCAGCGCACAATCCATCTGCAACAGGCTACGGGGTGTCAGTCTGCACACACATCTAATCTGGGAATGGGAACGTCAAATACCAGCACTGACGCTATTGTGTAAGGACATTGTACAAATAAAGCAGAGTGTGGCAGAGCCATGTGTTGCCGTATCTGCAAAGACACAGATAAGAAATATTTTGTCCTTATTTCTTAAGATATTTAAGACAGGGAGAGGCAGGAAGTTCTTCCCCAACCTCCACTCCAAGTTTATGCAGTCCCTCCACTTGGCAAAAGGGACAAACTTGTTGAGCACTGGAAAATGGATTACAGAAATGTTGCTTTGCATGTTGGCTCGTAGGCAGTGGCAGTCCTCCAAAATCCTTTTAACTCATCATTTGGAAAGGACCAGCTTTCACTTTGGCTATGGTAAGTGAATAAGTAGCTGCTGAAAGTTTCACCCTGTATTTGTTCACTGCAAAAGGCATTCAGAAATGCTAAATCAGTAACAGGTATTGACAGCCATCCCTTTTTTATTAAACACCTCCCTCTCCCTGATACTTCTAAACAAGCCAACCATGGACAATACACTGCGGAAGGAGACTATGGATAAGAAGTTAGAGGTGTTGGTACGTCCACTTGCACCAGAAATAACAAAGCTTTGGGGTTTTAGTCACAATGATTAATGTTAATGGCAGTAGATAAGAAACAGTGTACAAGGAACTCTGTGACATGCTTTTTTTTTTTTTTTTGTAATACTCTGAGAGCCAAGACAAGCCCTTCATATGTTAGCAGCTATTAATTAAGGCAACAATGTTTAAGCAGTGGGTTGAGGTAATTTTTAAAGCGCTTAACCCTTTTAAGAACTGACAAGCTTTAAAAAGTGTATGTGTGTGTGTGTTCGTATTAATACGTATATGCAGAGGTATCTGCATGAAGAGATTACATATATATGTATATACACACACTATTTTAATGCCTATGATAGCTCACTGGGGTGTTTTTTTTTTTCCAAGGAATATTTAGAAAGCAATCCAGATCCATCATTTATAGATCTGCTGATACCAATTCATATAATTAGTTGTAAAGCTATTAGTTGATGTTTATTTTGTCATTAAATCAATCTACGGTTATCTGAAATAGCAAATTTTGTCAGCATTGTTTTGCTTTCGTGGTTACAACTCGATACCTTCAGTCCTTCCACTGGTAAGAAATCTGAACTTCAGAGACCCCTCAACCTTCGCACCACAGCCCCTGAACCAGTGTCTCCAACATCAACACATTCAGATCTTCTGCTCCCTTATAGCATCTGATCACAGCCATCTCTTGACCAGATTCCTGGCATATCTTAGCACCGTTTTCTCCTCACCTTATTTTTTCATGTTTAACAAATGGGTTTAAAGGCAGAAACATTCCAAATACTGGACAGAATCCATATGGTGAGAAAGCAAACAATGCCACTTGTATAAAAAATAATTTGCATTCTGTACACAAGCAACAACAGTTGTCGTCTACTTCTGTACTGAATTTTCAAGCAAATGTACAGCATTCACATACAGTCAAACCCAAAATGTACAGAGCCTTGTGATAACACACAACCACACTAGTTAGCAGTTAACCTCACCACTCTTCAAGACAGCACCTTTGCTCACTTCCATTTATTGGGGGCTGGAGAAAGAGTTTAGGAAAGAGCAATAAATCAAAAAGACTTAATGTTTCACCAAGAAGTTAGAAGGTGTGTGTACGTGGGGAAATGTAGCCCCACATCTGTGCCAGTCCAGCCCTCACCAGCAGCCACTTGTTGGCGCAAGTCTGGATCTTCCCCCCATGATGCAAGTCACAACACTGGGAAGGGTACCCTAAGAGAACCGAGTAGTATCTTAATGACCGCTGTTTTATCAGACACTCAAAGCTTCTGCTACTCCTAGTTGAGAAAAGCCAAACTCTTTGCAGCTATGCTTCAACTAATTGTTGAAAGACACCAAGAAAAAGAAAAAAAATTCCAAAATCTGCTGCACAAACCAAAAATCCTGGAAAACAGGACATGTGCTGCCCTGATCAGCTGCTCCCAGCTGCAGGATGCTCTAACGCACAAGACCATCCTCAGATGTCCAGGTGGGTAAGCTGGAGGTCAAACCTGTGGTAGCCACCCCTCAAGACTGATGTCTGCTGAGGGCAGGGCACCAATAGGTCTTTTCTTCTCCTCTTTTAGCAATCATTTAATAAATTTTTGGGCTCATAGTTCCTAGCAATGCAGGCACCTGCTGCCATCCCCCACGGAGATGCAGGAGCCTTTCAAATTATCAAGAACATGCAAGAACGCAGCAGCACCCTCCCACCACTCCCATGCCATAATTCAGCACACTGTGGCTCTGGCTACTCACATCGCATGCTGTACCTGCTTCCCTGCCCTCCCCCTGCACCCACAACTCCTACCAGCAACCAGGTGAAACAGCATTATTATCAAAAAGTGTTCTTGTTACCTACAAAAGTCGCCTTGTCACAGTGGAGCTCAGTGCTGCCAAACACTTTGGATACATTTCCTTCATGTTTGTCCCTTCTCAAAGCAAGACAAAAAGTAAACAAGTATTTTTAGCTTGATGTACTTCATAGTGAATTTTTTTCCATGCTTCTGCATCAGAAGAATGCCTTGCAGCTTTCTAGTATGTTCAGTGCCAGGCATGTGATAAATTTCCACTGGAAAAAAAACCTCTTGTACATGACTGACATAGTAAAGCCACAAATTACCGTAATTTTATGCCCCCTGCAGCTAGTGGTATAAAACAGAGTTTTCAACCTTGTTTTTACTTGCTGAATTTAGACAAATTTATAATGTTATTGATGACAGTGAGAAAGACAGTCAAATGCAGAAATTGCATTCCTGGGCATTAAAAACAATTGGTGCACAACATTTTGTATGTACTATAGTTGATAAAACACATGGCTGTTATTAAAATTACAAAGAGAAGAGAGAAGATGGAATACTAAAGCATTTGGGGTTATTTATAAACTAAATTTAGCATTATATATATTTATGTTTAGCTATCACACTTTATCAGGGTTTTTTCCTCCTCCCTAGGATGCTGAATAGTTAACCTGGTGCAACACATGATATTACCACCTCTTGCACGTTGAGCATCCTAAGTCTGAAATATAGCCCAAGTCAACAAAATCACCTAGAAAAGCAAAAACCACGTTTGAGCCAAGTCTACAAAACACATAGTTCCAAATGGACTTTCCCAATGAGCTTTCTATCAAATTCCCCATTTTCAGAGTGTAATTGTATTTACACAGGGTTCTGCAGGCCCTAACAAACTGATAATTGCTAGAGATGCTCAAGAATTACAGTTGAACTAACCTCCATACGTGAGCAGTTCAAGCTTCTAGCTAAATTAATGAGGGAAATCCCGGGGAACTCTGCAAGCAACATGAGCAACCACTTGATTTATTTTTGGGTTAGGCAAAACCTTTTTCTCAGATCGGCTATGTCGCGGGCTCAGCAACACAACAGAGTTGCTTCACTGCCTTCACTGCGAGACAGAGGGTTGTTGCTTTCTGAACCCCGAGTTCAGTGGCACTTACAGCTCTGTAAATAACATCACTAGGAGAAACACAGAACTGCAAAGAGGTTTGGAGCTAACGCTTCAGACAATAGCGGTTCTATAGATCTCACTGCTTTATCATGGTGTTAGAAAGATAATTGCATGAGAAATTGCAAAGCATTAGCCAAGTGTAACAAAAGGGTTTAAAAGTATCAGAGAAACCTCGCATTAATAGTTTTATCTAAAAGTAGATCAATGTGGAACCCCCGTCTATAGCAGGCACTGTGTAAGACAGTTTCTATTATCTCATTTTCTTAATTACAGGAAACAGAGAAAACTCAAACCTCAAGCTTCCATATTTGCTCTTATTTCCATACCTAATGGGAAATGCAGAACTTTGCCTCTGTAGCTGAGGCTCTGCACACTCATACTCGGAAGATGCGCTTTCATTACATTATGGTCTCAGCTGGAGCCACCAACTCAGAAGGAAGTTGGGTTTCCTCTGATTATTGATTCGCACAAGTACTGGCAAGTCACAAGAAGCTGCAGCCCTCCTGGAAAAGACATATCTTTTTGCAGTTGGCTTTACACAGAAATCATGAGAATCATTTCAACAAATGCAGAAAAATCTTTGCTAAAAAGACTAAATTCAGTGACAGCCTGAATTCATACATGCTCGCTCTTTTTTCACCTTTATGGCAACAACATACTCGCACTGGAAATTTGGACTCTGCTTCAAGATGCTAACAGATTTCTCACACTGAACAGCAAAACCTCCTGGCCATATCCATCAGTTCCTCCTCTGCTGTGTTCCTGGAGTGTCCTGGAGCATCAGACCTCTGAGAAAAGCAATAAATATAACAGTGCTATGGTGAACATGCTTCCAGTCAATTTCTCTGTCAGTATGTGCCTCCGTGATCTTACCTTCACTGTTATGATCCTCTCATGCTACTGTAAACTGCAGCTGGAATCCTGCTGACTCAGCCATTCAATCTATAAAACTTTCTGAGCTGTCTCTGTCGAAAACATGATCCATCCAGCTACTCCATTTTCAGCAGTGGGCCCATATTAAGGATGTCTGAATACAGTTACTGACCTATAAAGCTACACTTGCAATAGAAAAGTGTCTCAGGAGACAGAGAGTAGGATGAACTGGTTTAGCAGATAAGGATAGAACTCCACCATGTAATTACCGTGCTGCAAAATTACTATTTTGGTAGTTAACAAGGAAACTTTTCCCACCTCAAACTCAATCCCACAAAAGCGGCCTCCTCCTGCCCCCTCACCTCAAGGAATGGGGGAAAGAGGCGAGCCCATAATGCATCACAGGGCACAGAAGTGAGATCAAGCCATCTCAACTCAAGCAGCAAGCTTTTTTCCAGTCCTCTCCACCCCAATCAAGACACACTATTATGCAAACATGTACATGCTCACACAATTTGCTTTCTACAGTAACCTGTCAGGTCATTGCATGTCAGCACGCTCTCAGCTTCCCACGGAGGCCTCTGGAGAAGCGTGCTCCCCTCTCACAGACACTGCACCTGCTCTGGATCTCACCCAGTCCCAGTTACTCACTAGCCAGTGGCAAATAATTCTTTCCTGCTCTGAAGGGGTAGGTGCCACGGTCAGTGTGACAGAGCACATTTGGTATCTGGAGTAATAAATCACCGTGACAAGTTTGCAAGACTGCCGGTCTGCATTTTGCCATCTCACAGGTTTCTTTCTTTGAATATGAAGATAGAAATAATGGGACTGCCCACTTATTAGTGAAGAAACACCAGCCTTCAAAACCCTGTTTTGACTCGTGCCTGAAAAGATCGAGTCTCAGCACACCGATGCACAAGAAATACCATCATTTCAAGAATGTTCTAGAAGAGTCAGCACAAATGCCGATCCTGCAAAACCTTCCCAGCATAACTTTACTTCAGACAGAGATAACTCTGTCCCAGAATGGCACAAATCCCTCTGTCCCACATTTTAAAGACAGGACAGACCACGGTCTCCTCTGTGATCACTCCTTGATTGTAGATAAAATGCTTACTGGAACAGAAGGGCAGGCTCTGCCCATCCTTTGAATTATCTCTGTCTTCCCATCGAGGCCCCATGGACCAGGGCTACCATGACAATATCCCAAACAGGATGGCCCACTACCCCGCCTCAGTTGCCACAAAACCCTGGCAGTACTTGCTCTCAGGCAGCTGAAGCACCTGATGTTTCATCAGTTCAGCAGCCAGCTCATTCAGCCCGCACTTTGCCCGAGGCCACTCCAAAAGCAATTCCAGAGCTGAAAATACATTAGCTTTCAGTTACAGGCTACCAAACTCGCTTTCTGTTTCCACAACTGCAGCTACAAAATCATAGGGCATTAATTCCGTTAGAGGTAAGTCAAGAGAGTCAGGAGGGAAACTAGCACTAACTCCGCATGGCCAGACCTCATGCACAGGCACCAGCAACAGGCAGCCACGCATCTGGCTGCAGTGCCACGCGCTGCGTTTCTGCCTCAGAAGGCAGCAGCCAACACATGCAATCCGCCAGCATCACCGCACAGACTAGCAACAAATACAGCACCTGACAGTCCGCTGCACCTGGCCTATGGCCAGAGAAGGGCAAGGAGCCTGGTGAGGGGACTGGAGAACAGATGTTGAAGGAGCAGCTGAGGAAACTGGGTTGTTCAGTCTGGAGATGAGGAGGTTGAGGGGAGATCAAATTGCTCTCTACAACTACCTGAAAGGAACTTGCGGAGAGGTTTTCTTCCTAGTGACAAGTGATAGGACAAAAGGAAATTATGTCAAGTTATGCCAGGGGAGGCTTAGATTGGGTATTAGGAAAAACTTCTTCACAGAGAGGGTTGTTGTTAGGCATTGGAACAGGTTGCCCAGGGAGGTGGTGGACTCCCCATCCCTGGAGATACTTCAAAGACAGTTGGATGTGGTGCTGAGGGACATGGTTTAGTAGTGGTTGGCAGGTTAGAGTGATGGTTAGACTTAACAATCTAAAGGGTCCCTTCCAACCAAGACAAGATTACCTCTAAAACAAGAGCTGTGGCACCAGAGAAAGGGTCCCTAACCAGTTGACCCAGCATTCAGTCACACTGCGATTACACCAAAGTACACATATATTAGCTGTATGACTTCAGAAGAACAGAAGCACCTCCCTTTGTGAAATAAAAGAGAGCACTGCCTGGGTGTGCTTTCAGACAGGGCACAGCAGCCTTCAGCCATGAATGGAATTTAAGACATCAACGCCTTATCTTGACAACCTAGGAACAAAGGGACCAAGACTGTTAGAGCCACCATGGGGCGGGGCTGCATGTTGTTGAGTGTCAACTTGTGAAAGTACCAACGGTCCTTGTAAAACCACATCATTAGTGGGGTAGTGACAGTTAGGATTCACCCACTTTGTTTGGAAAGCAAAATTTACCACTGTGCTTACGATTAGCTATGCCTCATTTTATAAGCACAGCAGGAATTTTCAGTGCATGTTTAAATATACTAGTTATCAAACTGGAGATCTTACTTCAAAAAAATTAGGTCCCATTTTCTTCCTTTGTCACATTCAGATAACCTACGAAAAATAACTAACTGGAAATGTAATGATCAATAAACTAAGGTATTAAATGTGCAGAAACAAGCATTCATGTCATTAACACTTTCCTGAAGTACTACACATGGACCCTATTCCATCTGTTATACCAATGCGAGCTTTGGAGTTTTCATCATTACTCACAGAGACAGTGGATGTTTCTTCTCTCTTGTTTGTTATTTACAGGTCTTGGTTTTTCATGATCCTACAACTCTGGAATGTAGAACGTAACCTCAGAGTAAGTTTACTTCCACACATATACAAATAAAGCAGTCCCACCAGATTCCCTGTAAGTACACAGCTGTTAGCCCTGCAAAGGATGGGTGCTCCTTCGTTCAAAAAGAAGGTTTTCATGAACTTGCAGTTCTTGTATCTATCCAATTACCTGGACTAACAGTTACAGGAATCAATTAAGAACACTATAAAACTACAACACACAAGTTAGCATCAAATCTCAAAGTGTTTTTTGTCTTTACATAGAATGTTAAACACCCTGAGGAGATTCTTAACACAAGAGAAGTACATTTAGGAGAAATCTATAGAAAAAGTCATATTTATTTTCTGTGCAGATACAGTTGAACCCTGCAAAGGAAGTTCTTTACCTTCTACTTTCACCCCAATGTCCACTGACTGAAGAACAACAGAGGATAACACAGCCTGCTTAAGTTATAGCTGCACACCCCTCTATAGCAACTTTCTTGGTATACATGCATTTGCTGAAGCAACAGGAGCCAAAATACAGTTCAGGTTAGAACAGATGATACATCAAATTAGAAACAGCCTAGAAAGCCTCGTATTGATATTTCATTAGCAATTTTAACAACATTTCTATTAATGACTGTTTCTAGCTAATTACAGCTATGGAAAGTGCTGTTTAAACACAGATTTCTATTAAAAGTTACACAGAACAACATGCTTTTTCAGATTTTTATTGAATGTAATATTTAAACAATTTCATAAACAACTAAAACATAAAAGACTGTTTGTTCACGATGATGCCAATCTTCGTTTTCTCCATTTTTCCACATAGTACTTGAATGTCTCCTATAAATAGAGTGGAATAAACAAGTTCAACATTTTTTCAACAGAAAAGTTACTAATTCTGAACAGAATCTTACGTCCTGACAAGAACAGAATCTATTATTCTCTGTCATGCAAAACAGAGACTGTTCAATACCTCTTTATTGAAGTCTGTATAATTAAGAGAAATACCGGAGAGAGAGAATAAAAGGAAAAGGAAAACCTTGCCAAAAATGCATAATGAAGCTTCTATTACAAAATGCAATAATATAATCAATTTCATTTTTAAAATGAAAATACTTTTTAACTGCAATCTGCAATTCTGTCAAAAAAACACTGAGAGCTTTTAAAGAGCAAGTTGCATTAGAGAAAAACTGAAGCAGGAAATCAGAAAATGAACCATTTCAGGGACTTTGGAAAAAAAAAACCTACTATTATTTACACTAGCTACCTGTAAGAAATAGGCATTTTAGGTTTTAAACTTACTCAGTCCAAATAAAAGTTCAGATTATAAATTATTTCAAGGTTACAGAAAAAAAAACCTGTAGCTGTTGAAAGGATAAACCAAGCATTTTATGCCAAAATATTTTCAAATTATTTGCAAAATGAGAAAAGAAAATCAGATTTAGCACAAAGCAATATGGAGAAACAGCATATAATCAGATCCTTACAGAAGTACAGAAAAACACTTTTTTAAAACATAAAAAGTGGCTAGTAAATGGCAATAAAAAGTTTGCTTATAGAGGGAAAACATAGTAAGTCTTTGAAGCCTGCTTTCGCTAAAGTGGTCCTATGAATCAAAGGAATGATGTGAAAGAAGTATTTAGAGTCTTGACATATAGTATCACGCCACTTGTCATCATTAAATAAGATATATTTGCACAGTTGCATGTATCTGTTGGCAAGGCAGCTAAAAGCGAAGGTGTAATGGAAAAAAAATTCCCATTCTAAAATCCCATCCTACTAAAGCAGCAAATTGTACTGGATACAAAACAGGTAATTAATGGAAACTAGAACCCATTAACTGTTAATGAAATATACACATCTTATAAGCCTTTTAAAGTTCAGTTGCTTAGATAAATGCCCCAAGGACATTTGATAAAAGTACATCTGTAGATGGGTGCCTGATAAGGATCAGGTAGCTTAAATATCATAAGCCTCAAGAGGTTTATTTCATTGAGTCAAATCCAATGTGAGATCACTACAGCTCCTACAACACTCAGTACTTCATGCATTACCTCCTTTGAGGAGTCTCTGCAGAGATCTAATCCCTATGTAGCTGTTCATGCAATTTGTTTTATTAACATCGAACATCTACAATTCTGCAGATCTATTTCTTAACTAGGAAATACTCACAGGGGGTTCAGTGAAAGGAACAGGCTCCCCTACTTTCTTCAGAAAAGTTGCTAGAGATTTCAGAGATAGCTCATGCAGCTGTATATTTTTCGCTTTTGTTTTCTCATACACAGCCTTTACAGAAGCAACATCCCCATCCAGTTCTAAGGAAAAAAAAAGCCAAATAAGCACACGCAGTTAAGTGTTCCCCTTTTCACCTGCTTCCGTGATGTCAAACTTTGCTGCTACTTATAAAAATATATTCCAAATATTTTCATATACATTGTTCCAGATATTCTAAACAACCTTTCTTTAAAATGCGAAGAGGCAATAGCAAATACAACAACATCCTAGTAGGACTCATCCAGCCCCAACCCCGGTAAAGCGGGACAAGTAACTGATGTGCACTATTCTACCTGAGACAGGAGTGGAATTGATGTCTCGCACAGGTGAGATGCTTGTGCAGAATAAACTGGGAGCAGCTTTTAAAACTCTTCATTGCTGGTACTGAATGTCTCCTCTGGAAGTCACTATGAGCCAGCTACGTCTCTGCCTGAAGAAACTACAGCAACCATCTCTTCACATGCAGTGTGGCTTCAATGCTGAATATACTCTAACCACTGCCTTCAGTATGTCAGGGCAAGTGATTGATTCTCTGCCAGCTCCTTATGAAATTGTTGTACTACCACGTAGTTGGAGCAGATATGGAAGAAATTTAGTAGTCTGCTTACCGAGTTCTTACTGAGGTAAAAGCAGTAGAAGGCAAACAACAGTGTAAAGCAGTAGAGTGCAGTGCTGGTGAGAAAAGGGCTGTTTGTTTTTTTTTTTTTTTATAAGAACTTTTAGGAAAATTTATCCTGCTACAAATGGAACTATGAGGCTAAAGGACACTGGAAGGGATTGCTGTTTTAAACATTACTAAGCAAGTGAATTTCCAAAGTTAGATACTACATGATAAGAACTTGTTACAAGTTGATTCAAATAGAGTGAAGTTTGTGTACCTTCAGATTTGGGTTTGGGGTGCTTTAAATCATTCCTATTTACTTTCTGTGACACATTGTAGCACAAAGAATTTGACACATTTTGGCTTGTTAAAGCCTGCATGAGGAGTACTTGCTTCAGTTATAAAACTGAAGGACCATATCAGAGTACACAAAGCAAAGGTCACTACAGCGCTGAGACGCAAGCTTCCAACTGTCTGTTGCCATAGTGGCTATACGTCCTGGTTTCTCAAGAGTGAGTGTTGCAAATAAACATATATAAACAAGCAACTTGATTTTTTTAGAGCTGTTCTTCTCTGACGTCAATTATGAAGAGAACTGATTAGCACTTTAAATCAACTATTTAGACAAATCCAAACCGAGGCATCTGGAATATTAATTTAGGCTAAATTAAAACAGGTACTAAGAGCCTACACTGTTAACAATAGCATTCTTGCACATTACTGACAGAACTAATCACTTATGATTTTGAAACACACACCTAAATGGAACCAATATATTTATTACACGTTCCAGGGAAGGAAAGCTAGATTAATTTGAATGCCATTAATTTCTACAATATTTCTCTCCATGGGTTAGGATGGATTTTTTTTTTTTATTCCACAAAGCCCCTACTTAGCCTCTATTGTAGCAGTATCCTCTAATCTAATCTAATACAGCTCCTTTTGTCCAGGATTCAAGGCTTGGTTGCTTTTTCCACCTAAGAGCTAGGATAGTATGTAGACTCACACAACAAATCCTCTACCTCTCTGTGGCTCAAACTGTAAAGCAAGGTACACAGTGCAGATCCTACTCCTCTCTCTAGGTGTTTCCATGCACTTTCTGAATGTCTCAAGAGTTCTACTGAAAGACTATTCCAAGGAGAGAAAATTACCATAACATCTTAAGAGGTAACGGTAAGCAGTTTCCATATCTAGATGCTCAGGAATCAGTTCTATTAGTGTCTCGATCTTCTTTGCCTATGAAATTGAATGCACAGAAGAAGAGCGTTAATTTCAAATCTTACAGAATAAAAATGCCCAAGTTAGAATAACTATTGCAGATATAGTTAACCCAAGTTAGAATAACTATTGCAGATATTAAGTGTTATGAACTGAACTGACAGCAAGGAATGAACTGTGCTACTCAAAATATACGTAGTAACCTGCTTCCCAAAATTTCCTATGTGGATAAAAAATAGTCAAAGTCAGAGTACAAAGCAAATAAAATTTAGGACTAAAACTTAAGAAGCCTAAACATTAGTGTCACAATTTATTTTTTTTTAAGGAAGCAATTCATGTGTTTATGTCAGGATTTCAACCAATTTCAGAAAAATTCAAACCAGTCAGCAGCCTTCATTGACCTATAAGTCAATGATGAGTGGTTAAAAGAAATCAGATCAGTAGCTGATGTGCTTAAATTTGGAACATCGCTCCTTCAATCTTTGTTTGGTTTCAAAAACTCTCAGCTCTTGAATTAAAAAGAGTTTATAGAAAACAACTACTCCCTTATCACATACTTATCACTGACCTGTGTGTTATTAAAAATTTCAGTTTGAAAAGCTAAAAAATGTCAAGGTTATTTTATTTCTTCTACAGACACCAAAAGATGGTGTTTCTTCATACCTCATCATACTTATCAGCACCACCTCAATCAAAAAAATCTTAATGGTACTTTCCACAAATCATAAATGTGCTTTCTTGCTGCTGTTGTTCAGCACTGGTAAAAGACCAACATTAGAAGTCTGTTTTGGGGTTGTGTTTTTTTGGTTTTTTTTGTCTGTGATGGGATTTTGCTTGATTGCTTTTGTGGGGGTTGTTTTGTTGTTCTGGGTTTTTTGGGGTTTTTTTTTTACTTTGAGGGAGGTAAGTGAAGAAGGAGGGACAGATGTAGAGTAGGCACATAAATGAAAGCATTTCAAATTACAGTGAATGAGCACAAAGCAAGGAATCTAAACAGATGCTCAAACCTGAAACAAGCCCAAACCACCATAACAAGTAACATGAAATGTGTTTAAAGTAAACGAAGAGGCATTTTATCACTAGAAAGAGGCTGAGGTTTTAACTTGCATTTGTATTCATACAATGTAGCCAATAAAATAAGTACTTTCAGGATGCAATACTGAACTGGATAGTGTAATAAAACATTTAAAGCATTTGTAAGATTATAAAGTTAACATCAAAAAGAGCAGGAAATTACAGAAACAAAAGAAATATATTAATGATACCCTCCTTTCCACTGTGCTCCATAAAGCAAACTGTTCCTTTAAACGTGACCAGTTCTGTAAAATAACCTCCACCCCTCCGCACACCGAGAGAAACCCCATGAAGCTGTCAACTATGAAATTCACAAGATCCAAAACACTTCAACCAAGGTTAAGGAAACAGTATTTTGCTACATGTACAATGACACATGTTCAAAAATAAAAAAAAAAGTTATACCTGTCCAGGTTTAGATGCTGTTCTAGCCATAAAACTCCCTAAAGTTCTCCTCTGCTCAACTAATGCACCATACCTCTAAAGAAAAAGAAATAATTAATGTCAAGAGTAGGTTAGTGATAAAACAAAGTGACTAAGGTGAAAATTTCCAATTACAGATGTTTAAAGTAATGTACGAATATATTACTATTTAGAAGGTATATAATTGACCATGAGTCTGAAAAAAAGAAACCAGCAAACAACAAACCACCACCAAACATAGGAAGCAAGTTCATTTCATGTACCATTTTGGTAAACATTGTTTTTAAAATGGTAGGTATAAAGTTTGTTTAAAACAAAAGGGGGAAGATTTAAACTAATACTTCAACATACCACAAAAACGAGGTTTAGGACTGCAAAAGAATGAAAAAGAGAAACACTATTCCTCTCCAATTATACTGCCAAGCACTCACAAGTGAGCTAGGGATCATAAGGTTAATTATACATTTAATAAGGTGTCAGGGAGATAACTGCTCGTTTCTTTATAAAAATTAAAATGTACAAAGCAAGTTCTCTTTAAAGTATAATTACCTACACTTATGCATACAAAGGACTGATTTCAATCTCTCTATTTTATAAAAGGCTTTCATTGCAATAGACAGTGAAAGAGAGAGAGAGAAGTTGAACTTAAAAAAGTTTGAGACAGACCAGATAAATCAAAAAATCTATCTCACTTTAGAAACGAGGGCAAAATAAAATACACAAGACAATATTTTAGTGCATGTTCCTCAAAGGTGTCAGTCTTCAAATTCTCATAACATTCAGTGCTTTCCACCAGCTGGAAAATATTTTATCAGTACCAAAAATCATGGGAGGAGAATACTGTGCATATAAAAATACACATACCATGAATTACTACGTTCAATTTGTAGACAAAAGCAAACACAAAATTTTGGTTTATGCCATTATGCATGTACTCTATGTGTAATAAGGTTTGACAAGCTCTTTAAGGCCCAGGTGAAAAGGTGTGAAGCTTCATTCCATCAGGCAAACAGACACAAAAAAATGTACCTGTAGTGTTCTGACAAAAATTTGCTTTACAGTGATGAACAGGCAAAATATCCACAGGAGAATCCTGCAACATTTAATTTTCTGATTCTGTCCATTCTCACCTACTGTCAGTTTAAGAAATAAGGATGCTCTGATAGGAAAGAGACAGTCTAGCTTGAGAAATGTCTTCCACAAACCCCTTTCATGCTGAAGTATTAAACCAGTTTTTACTTCCATCAGCAAAAGCATTCTCCCTCCAGACACTGTTGCTGTCTCTTGAACTTTTACATAGACTCTCAGATGTATTTCTGGAAGCAAGCATTCTCCAAATATATAGTAATACTTCAGATTATTACAAGCAAAAAAACCCCAAATTCATTTAGACTGTAGTTTACCATTCAATAAAATATTGACAGTGATTATTTCTATCTTCTAGTTACCTATTCATAGAATACCTGTACCATATTAACAGTTGAGAAGATTTAACACAACTGAAAGTTTTTCCTGCACCATGTAAGAAACAAATTCTCATACACGCATAAATTCAACTCAAGCTTATCTGTGACTGTCAAACATGAACTTTTTTCAAATTCTCCCCTAAGATACACATGAACAATGTTATTTAAGTATGTGATAGAGCCATGAATTAAATTCCAAGAGCTGGATGCTGTTATAATATGAAGTTCTAGGAATATATGAATGGAAATTATTCCACATTTTGAAAAATGTTAAGAACATACAGATTTTACCTGAAAATGTAACACACCCACCCATCTCCACAAAAGAAATTGTAATCAATTTTCACTTATTTTCAATCAAAGAACAATCAGAAAAAAATCAGGAAGAGTAATATAACTTGAGATTTTTTTTGCATCTTGATGTTTCATGCTGTCCAGCAAGAGAGTTTTATCTCAAAACTATAGTCTTCTAGTCTACAATTGGCATGCCTGAGGAGTGCCACGTGCCCCCACCAAGGCAGCCTGTCTGTGCTCCCTGCCAGTGGCAGCTCACATCACCCACAGCTCATCCCACCTCTGACTTTGTCTTCAGCTCTGCACCAATGGCAGGAATGTAGCGCGTTCGTTCCTTCAAGATCACTAATTTAGCTGAGACTGTGGCCCGAGACCAGCATCTTTCTTTTAATGCGCCTGTGACTTTCAAATCAAGAAAAAGAAAATTCAGCTCTTAAAAAACCTTGACGAAATTGTAGCAACCAAGTGAAACAAGGTCCATGAAAAGCAAAACGTTTGCCTGCTTCTGGTTTGCAAACCACAGAGCTGTAAGATATTATTGTATTCACAGCACTTCAGAAATCATGGAAGTAGTTGCAAAGAGTAGGTTTGCAAAGAGTAGCTGCTGTCTAACAGAAACCTTCTAAACTATTTGCTTTGAATGGAATTTCAAGCAATATACAAGTCTTCCTTAATTTCCTTCAGGTTGCTAGAAAACCAAAACCCCTCTTGACTCTGGCACCCACTACTGTTAGTAGTACCAGAGTATTAGCTATTGGTTTGCAATAGTCAGAACTGCACTACTGCTACACACACTGCATTTCAACACCTCCTAGTACCAACCTATGCTACACAACACCTCTTTTTGACAATTTCTCAGTTAAACTCTGAAGAGCTCTAAATGTTTCTGTACCTCTCTTGTTATGTCATTACCTGTATCAGTGATCTGGCATCATCCACTCTGTCTGCAGTGACATACTGAAGGAAAAGATCCGTGACAGGTCTGTAAATTCCATGCTGACTGGCCAGTCGTTCTGCCATCGCACCAACTGCAAAATGATGGGTACATAAGGAAAATTTTTGATTGAAAAGCCACTTTTGTAAACTCCACTGGCATGATTTATGCTGACTGAGCAGGTTTTACATGTAATAGCTCTTTCATAACACCTCTGTCTAGTCAGAATATTTAAATATCATTGCAATTAACTTACATTTTTCCAAAGCTGGTTCTAATCCTTCCTCAGACACCTTTCTTAACAAAAAGGAAATATTTCTGACAGCTTGATCAGGATTCTGTGCACCAGAGATAAGCAGAGGCTCAATGTATTCCATGGCAGCATCAAGGTCATTGCTAGGAAAAGACATTGAACTGGCTTAGTTTCTGAAATCAAGATTTCTAAGCCTAAAGAAGCAATTACATTAAAGTTTTGTTTTCTCCATTAAGGTTATATTTCCCAGGAAGAGCTGAGTACCTATGACTCCAGCTACTCTAAAAGTGAAACCATTTATGATCGAATGAATAAATTAACCCAAAAGTTTTTTTCATGACCTGTGACCTGTACAAAGCCTTAGTAATTCTGACACACTCTTCCTCATTAAGGAAGAGGAGTTCAGCTAGCTGCAGATTGGAATGCAAAATCAAAACATTAACAGAAGGTATCTGAATAATTAATATGAACAACTCTAGGATTTCTTAAACGCTATTCAATTAATTATTTACCCAACTCTTCCCATGCCTGCCTTTCTGGATGCAAAGGACAACACTAAATGCCATTTGGTCAGTACCTTTGTCTAAAACCTTTTAATCTTAAGTATAGCAAATGTTAATAAAGTAATGCAGGTAGTAATCACGAAAGTGCAAACTCCATTTCGGGCATTCTAAAAAGTTCAAATAACAGCATCTGTTACCAGTGCATTCAAAAACCCATTTAATTGAAAAAGAAATTGGAGTATGATGAATGCTTTTTAAGGGAAACAGAAATGCAGCACACTTAAAAACTATGAAAAAAATGCTCCAAAAAATATATCAGAAACAAGAAGCAACCAATTAATGAAAAAGTATTAAAAATATATGTAAGAGGTACAGCTTGCATGGTATTTAAAAATATGTAAGATGTGTATTATTTATGTTGTTGCTAAGTCTTTTCATACAGCCAAGCTAGTTTCAGTATGGAAACAAAAAGTTGATGCTGCTTAAAGAGCCTGTGTCTGCATACAGCAATTGGTTTACAGATGGATTTATTCTTGTCACTGATCTAAATATTGACACCAATTTTACATGTCATGACTGTGCAACACTTCCATGACATGGAAATATAGAAAAATATGGAGCTTGCGAGAAAATCCTAAACTCTCTCTCCCATTCGGAGTGTTTAAACTAGGCAAGAAAATGTGTGCCATGGACCAGTCAAATCAGTCCTTCACAGACAGATGGTTTCTTGGTGGCTGAAAATACAGGGAGCTCACTACTGGAACTGGCCTCCTTCAAGTCCTCTTGCTGATCCAGACACTTCGGTGACTATTCTCTCTCACCTGGCATGCCAGAGGCAAACAGGTACCTCATGTACAACACAGTACCAGAGTTTTCCTGACAAGTTAGGCACAGGAGCTCTACCTGATGAAACTTGTTTGAAATAAAGTAACAGAATATGTTAGGATTCCTGAGGATTGGTTCAAGTTCACAGTATGCCCTTCGTCCCAGAAGTGCTTCCCCCACACAGTTTTGTGCAATGGATGAACTAGCACAGTACCAATATATCAACTACAACAAAAACACTTGGCACAACATCGTAACTGAATGAAACAATTGAATCAAAGGATATTCAAGCGTGGGGATAATTGTCAAAATCAAAATTGTGGCCTAAACCTGCACAGCAGCCAGTTCTTAATCATTCCAAACAAAAAAAAAAAAAAAACCCAGCATGTAAAAACCACTCCAGAGATAGAACTGGCTTTCAAATTTTGAAGGTAAACACAGTAACATTTTGCAATTTCAGCTACTGGAACAGGTAGGAGATTTTTGTTTCCAATAGGCATATTGTGTGGGTGCTAAATTGCAAGAATTTTTTTTATGTTTATACTGATGAAGTAATTAAGTTTTACATTCAGATTTCATAGGGTTTTTGATCTAACATGAAGGAGAACATTTTAGATGAGGTGTAATATGTTATAACAAAGATATCAAAGCTAAATTACACCACCAGAGATGACCTTACGCTTTCCCAAATGCTTCTTAATTATCCCTGTGTTTCATTATATGATTTCCAACCCCAAATGTGTTTGGGGAACGATACCAGAACAGAATTGAACAGCACATCGCTCAACTTGACCAGATTTTAACATCTAGGACACAGCAGGAATGCAAACAGAATAACATGGATAATGCACGTGATTTCCCACCACTCTGCATGAAAGAATTACATATACCAGTCCTAGAAATACTTACGTCTTAGTATGAGCCAATGCAATAGCATTAGGGATTAGTGAGGCAGATACACCAACTGATTTTGTGATGTCTTCCAGCATGGTTTTAAGTGCTTGCAGCTTCTTTATGTCTCCTTTTTCTGCTAGAGCCTGAGTGAGTGCAATAACTGCTGATCTACTGGGCAACAAGCCGCAGTCAAGCATTCCTTTCAAAACAGCCATGGCATCTAATGATGGTGAAGAAATAACGGAAAAGGAAGACAAGTTTTAGTTCAGAAGGCAACCACGCTGCTAGCATCATTAACCCCACCTTCTTAAAAACATGGACAGAACATATTTTTTCTGAACTTAACCCTAAAATTGCTATAGTGAATTGTAACTTTAATATATACAACCAGACAAATAAGAACTTTCAACAGTAATTTAGGTTAAAATGCTTTAATATTTGCTCAATAAAAACTATTAAGACACTTTTTCACATTTAATTAATTTACTTTAGTACCCAGGCTCCAGGAAAGCAGCTGTGTCATAAATGCCTTCCCGTATGACCTTAAAAGGTATGACCTTTCCAGTTTGGTTTTTTCTTCCAACTATAATCAGTTTCATTACTAATACCCAGAAATGCTGCACACTTAAGCATAAATATAGTTTAAAAATATAGTTCATTACTGAAACTGTTGAAGTCTAGTATTCATATTTCTCTTTTTAAGTCGGCACCAAATCTTTGTTTACCAACATTTGATTTTTTTAAATAAAAGCAGAGAACACAAGTCTCCATAAGGAGACCAGAAAAACTCAAAACTGTGAAGTTACCTCAAGATACACTAAAATTATAACAACTCCCTATGTTAAAACCAGACAAAATCCATGTCCTGTCTATTCCACAAATTCTCCAGACCTATTTGAGGGTGTCATCAACCTCATTTGTCTAACCAGAATACTTATCAATTTATATTATACATGAGCAAACACTCACAAGACTACATACCCCTCTGGTAAAAAAAAAAAAAATCCCTTAGTCCTTACCAGCACAGGCAGGATTAATCACAGATAATAATTATAATACCAAGGGGTAACAGTTCTAACAATATACACCCACTTGAACTCCACAGCATTAACATTTCAATTCAATATGCGGGCACTGCAGAAACCAAGTATTACCTTTTACAAGGCAGTAAGAAAAAACATCCTGTATGCTTATCCTTCCTATCACAGCAAATTTTCTTCCTGCACCCCCTTCCCTTTTTCTTTTTCCTCCTTTTTTTTTCCCCTTCTTTTGCAGACAAAGGGAGCAGTACATCAGGGACAAGACTGACAAAATTTAAAAAGCAAGCTTAAAGTACCCACAAAGTTCAAATTCCCTCCTGACCAAGTGTGGGCCTCCGTTTAGTAAGGGGCATGGCCAGCCTTCTCAAGAGCAAGGACAGAGAAAGATCTGAAAGTTTCATGTGAACAACACTACTGAAAAAAAGCCCATGCACACTAGGTAATTCTGCTGGCATATCTTTTTTTTTATTTACATTCAAGAGCACTTATTGCTTATTATTATTAAGTTATTTTAACTTAATCACCGATTTTTCAGTATTTAATAGCAGGTAACTATGTTCTTGTGAAAACAGACCACTTAACTTTTCAACAGCTTTTCTATAAACTCTGCAAATTCCATACTGTGCAACTCAAGTTCTGACATTTGTAGTAAAACTGGGGTTTTACCAAGCTCTTGCTAGACCCTTTTAGAGCTCTCAGGAGTGCACTTAGGAGACCTACGTAAAAACATTTAACTGCACCACATTACACAGCAAAGAATGATGGTGAACCATATGAGGAAGTGATAAGGTGAACAAGCGTTCTACAACTGAAAGCCATCACAGGATGCAGGGCAAATGGAACTCACCACCAAAAGGTTACAAAAAGATTGCCCAGAAATTTTTTTGGGCAATCCATGAGCCTCAGAAAATGACTGGTACGGTTGAAATAGTGAGTAGTTTGCATTTTTAAGCCTCCACTACAAAAGGAGCATTATCTTGAAAATTAAAATAGAAAGATCAAACCTGAGTATTCATTTAAATTATCCAAGTAAAGCTTGTTCAATGCACAAGATAAAGAACAACACAATTTTGCAAACCAGTGTAATTCTACAAACTTCTTGAGAAACTCCATTGTGCCCAAAGCAACATTTTTAGAATACAGCAAGGGAGAAGGTTGGTATGGCAGAAAATTCAGTATGTTAGCTTAAAAGGTATCACAGTGAGAGATTGGCAGGGAAGATTTTGGTGTGTATCAATTAGGAAAAACTGGAAAAACTTTGTGGTGCACTGAACAAGTAAAAGCAGAAAACACGTCAGAATAAAATCAGACCGGAATATCAGGTGAAGGGTTGGAAAGTTGCAGAAACTTGCCAAAAGCAGGAGAAGCAATTGCATTTGCCACAAATGTTGATGTCACCTGGCAATGCTGTCAGACTGGAGACCGAATGGGGAAGGAATTTGAAAGAAGACAAAGTTTATCAGCAGCAGGAAAGACTGCAAGTGAGAGGAGATGCATCTAAATGTTTGTCATCTATGTAGATGACGCTACGTACGTACGGGCTACTACAGCTTCACATAATGGAATGAAAAAAGAAATGATGGCAGAATCAAAAATGGATTTTGCTGGTATCAAAGTAAAATTCAATTCAGTGTAATACATTTTCTTTGTACATAAATGCTTTAACGCTTAAAAGTAACTGGAAAAAATACATATTGACACTGTACTTATGCTTACATGGGGTAGACGACCCATCACTTCATGTTAAAATATGTACTTGCAGAATTTTTCTTTCTCACCAGAGTTCTACAGAATAACTAAGTAAAACGTAACGCTGCGAAGCTGAACTCTAGACCACAAAACAACCAATGCTGAGATCTGTAGTAATACACAAAACTTTGTCCACCATCTTGTTGGGTACCCTTACATACTCTTCTGCCACCATTTTCTCTTCTGTCCCCACTATTACATTAAAAGAAAACCAAACTGAATATTTTGTTACTGTTGGCATTTAGAACTATTCAAAAGTATTTGATTAAGTTTTTAAATCAATATTATAATCATATAGTGCACAATCACACACATTTAACAGTCAATTTAACTCATCTGGTATCTCACACAACCAATACAATATGCAAGAAACAACTGCTGGGAATTGTTTCAGATGCTCTAAAGTATGTTAATTTCCAAAGCAAAATGACTTGTGCTGTGAATTTTAACGCACTTGAAAGCCTGTACTTTCTCTCGTTCTGGAGCACAAATTTTGCATGTCTGAAGAGCTGTGATTCATCTTAAGAAAACCCATCTTGTGTTAAATGGAATGGAAACTGGACTAAGTGGTCAAATGACAAGTACATTCATATTCAAGCTGTATTATAAATGCATGTACAGTAATTTACGTCTCTCAGCTACCACAAAAGGCTCTTGATAAGCAGGTAATTTGCTAAATGGACTCCTTTATCCAAGTATTCGAAGGGCGTTACAAGAAAAATCTGCAGAGGCATTAATGTGACGTAAAGGTCAAGCATTGTGACATACCTTTCAAATAATCCCGCCTAACTTGCGATATGATGAGGAGGCTGCTGGCAGCACTGTTCAGTGTGAAGCCCTTGATGTGGGTCTCAGCACTAAAAGAAGCAGACATTTAGAAAGGAATTACTGACATGCTTCTGATACGATAATAAATGGTTGAGCACCAAGGTGAAATTATAAAAACTACTGTTCGTATGTTAAAAATATTGCTGCAAAATATCGACCTGGAGACAGCTTTTGTGTTATCCTGTCAATGGTTATAGAAGGATAATTTTTTTTTGCATTCTGACAGATGACAAAGTTGGAAGTGAGCAACAAAAGAAACAAAGTACAAGATTTTTTTTAAACAATCGGTTCAGATTCTTGAATGCTGACATATTAGATGACTAAAATAACTGCATGCCCTGCATTGTTCTGTTGTATCCTAAACTGGATACTTTTTCTTCTTTTTTTCAATAGTCACCATAATTATAAAATGTAAAACTATTCTTTCAGCAATAAAAATGAAACATTTATTTTCAGCACCGTATATTTTAAACATAAACTAAAGCATATTATGAACTAACACCATATCATTTGGTTGATTAATTTTCAGGTTTCTGTCATCTAGATGTATACAGGTTTTAAAGTGAACATACCACATTTGCTGCCTTAGCCATATTAAAATTGTATTTTGCTTATCATTTCTTTATTTCCTGTAACACAAAAGTTCACCTATCTATAGCAAAGAGAATCTTTAATAACACTCTTAAAGCTTTCTTAACACTCTGGAAATTAGTCAAGAGAGACTAGCAATGGCATTGATCCTGTACTTCAAAATCTTCCCGTTCCTAAATGACATACAGCAGCATTTTTAATATAGAAGGATAACTTTACAAACGTTCATTTCTAGATTACAAAATCTCTACACAAAAAAGGGGGGCATTGCCATTTACCATATCAGCAATCAAGATAAACCTCACTGATCATCTTGTGGCAAACAACTGAGCAGCCTACCTACTTGAACTTAGAGGCTGAGCGGATTGGGAGGTAAGCAGGGTCATTGCTAAATTATTCTCCTCAATCCCAAGAAAATCCTCCACATCACACACACTATGACTATCCTCTCAGTCACTTTCAGCCTCCCAGGCTCACAAATGCAGTCATTGGACTCGGGATTTTCTTACTCTCCCAACCAATCCTCTTAATCCCTGCCTAAGCACCCACTGCTCAGTTCCGCCTTCCCCCCCCCAACCCCCCCCATTGTCCCATCTGTCAAAGCCCTTAAGTCAACAATTCATGCATGAGACCGTAAATTACATATAACAAAGGATTTACTTTCTCCAATCTTCCAATCTTTAGTGTGATTAAATAGACGTTAGCTACTATTACAGAACTAATCCATCATTCCAATACTCCTAAATTTCCATTTAAAACTTCTAGGACTGAATGCTGTAAATATTCCCCAAAACAGCGCTAGAATTCCAGAGCAATTAGACTTGGGTTGACCAGTAGACCAGTAACCTCTGGGTTGTTTATGTTTTGGTCGTTTTTGTTTGTTGGTTATTATGTTTTTTCCCAAAAGTAAAGCAGAAGTCCAATTTCCTTCTAATAAGTCAATTTCTCAAGTAAGTTTCTCAGTTCTCATAGCAGAAGGGAAGTTTTAAAATTATCTGACCACTTTAAATAAAGGTTTTTATTATATTGCCTATGCTTATACTTATACTAAGACTTAATAAATATTATTTAAATTTTAAATTTGCCTTCAAGGAGAATAAAAAAAATAAATGCTAGGTTATAGCAATGAAGGTAGCTTTCTGTATTTTATGAAAATATTAGGAGTTGCACAAGTTTCAGGCCACTGAACACATTTAGGCTTTGTAGGAGTAATCTCTTTGTAAGGTAGGAAAAATTGTCAAGCATGCAGAAACGTGTGCGAAGCACAGAGATTTGCTATTCCTTGAGCTTATGTACACACACAATCACTTTCTCTATTTCAGTGAATAATTTAGAACGTAGAGACTTTTGAAAATGCAGAATGTAAGCGTGATTTTGTTACTAGAAAAAGATATACAGATAAACATCCCAAATACTACCAATATGAAGTACTTTCTGTCTTGGTGCAACAGTGAGGTGTTAACAGGCTTCTTCGAATGTCATTACTTGGCATTTATATGTTAAAAGACCGCGAAAGTTCTGAAAAGCTTGGGGGTTATGATGACAGTTTACTTTGACCAATGACCAGGAACAGAACCTCTTATTAAACCTTATTTTCTTTTCCCCTGAAGATCTCAAGGTTCAGAAACTTAATCCTTTAAAGCACATGTCCAATTCTTTCAGTCTTTCAAATTTTTTATTTTTCCCTTGCCTTTTGGACACTTATCTAAAGTGGGAATTTCAAATGACTGAACTACTCTGCACTGCTTTTACAATCTGCAAATTACTGTAGATAACATAAAACAGCTTAATTGTTTTCCTTACATGTGTGTTTGAGCTGCAGAGCAGAGAGGCAATCAACGCATGAACAAATCTTAAGTAGAAAGTTTTCAAGCTTCTTCCCCGAATAATCTATCAATATGTCTTTTCAATATGCAAATATTTTCTGTGAATGATGAACAAGCTACCTAAATTCTATCACCATTCTTCATACTTCTTAAACATGTCCTTTCCATCTTCTACTTATGGAGATTTCTCAATTACTTCCATTTCAAGGAGCTTAATCTGATAAACTGTTTTGGTTTTTGCTTGATGTAAGACACATATTCATCAAGCACAAACACGAGAATAGCAAACATCATATTACACTGTAGTGTTCTCGCACACCAAAAACTAAGCTGACTAAAAGCTATTTTTGTAGTGCCCTATGTGTCGTGCAAGTTACCTACAGGTACTTTCAAACCCACTACTCATTCAGAGAACACACATGATGACAACCACTGTTCTTGTTTTAGCTGAAGAAACTGGAAGAGTTAAACTGCTTAAATTTTTGTTCTTATCTCTACACACTGACGAGCAGTAACATTTTTACTCCAAAGCCTATAATCTGACCAGAACATGCATTACAGGCAATAATTAAAGTGGTGTACCATACAACTCACTAAAGGTTATTTTGATTCTGGTGATTGTAATAACACATGACAGCAGGTTGGATTTATTTCAGAAGTGTAAGAGTTGGATCTAAGGTTTATGGTCATCTCCTAGCCACTGGCATCACAATCAAACGTACCATTTTACATCTGGCAGGCAGCCAGCTGCCAGGGAGCGTGGGTAGTGTAGGACAGCATCAGGGATGGGCATTGAGGGGAAGGCTCACAGGCAGTTAAGTGAAGGAATCTTGTCTGTTTGGATATTGCTCTAACGAGGACAAGGCAAACTGCCAGGAGGGTAGACTTTCAGTTCTGATGCCAAGTACATTTGTTGATACTGTTAGTTGAAATGAGTTATTAGCAATACATACTGTTACTCTAGTAGCTTTTAAGCATACAGCATACTTCTCTATGAAACACTGGTGTATTTCTTACTATAACTTAACTCCAGGTTACCAGTCACGACCTATTTACCCCAAAAGGACTTACCTGAAAGCGATTCAGAAATTATTTAAACAGCCCCTGCTAAGCAATTAAAATCACCCAAACACAGAAAAATCCTTACATGCGTTTCACTTCGATGGCTTCTTCAAGACAATTCTGTACTAACAACGCTTTTATAAGGGTGCTGTATGAATGATACTGAAACGTGCTCTTCTCTCTCATTTCCAGGAAAGTATTATAGGCCTCTAAAAAAGAAGAGGGACAACATGAAATGTCATATTGTGATGATGATGATCGTAAAAATAAGTACCTGTTCACTGATAAGGTCAGTGTTTAATCTATTTATCCTCTGCTTACATCTTTGAGCCCAAAGCTGTTGGTCACAGCTTGTTCAAAACTGCTTGTATACAACCATCAACTGACACGTAAGGCTGCGGCACAAAAAGTTTGCTCCTGCTGTTTTTCCTGTATGTTTTCCTGTTGCCAAAATACTGACACAGCCAATGAGAAGGGGAAGACTCAGGTTTTTTTTAAGCAACACCTAATTCTGGGGTATAAAGTTACAGTGTCTGGTGCATGATCACAACAGCATTTAACAAATAATATAGGAGGTGATTCCAATATGGGGAGATCAAATTATTTGGCTACGACAAGATTTACACAAAACATACAATTTACAAATATACAGATATTTAACAAGTAAACTACGCTGCATTTGTTTGACTGATTAACAGTTTTATTTCACGCATTCACAATAACTGTCAGTGTATGAAAAGATGTTACCAAAAAGGGGGAAAAAATGATAAGCACACTTTTCAGTCATTTATTTTTCTGAAACAAGATTATGCAGCTATAAACATGCAGCTAACACTGCTATACAGGCTGTAACATATGCTAGAAAGCTCTGTTAAGAATCACAAATGATCTTTTATATTTAAAATTGTGATTACACGTTTCATTTAATGAAACTCAAACAATTATCCCTCTGCCATTTCAAATCATACCTACAATAACCCTTAAAAGTTTTCAGAAAGCAACTATCACTACAAATTTCGTACTTAAGGTTTTTTTCGACTTTGAAAATAAAGATGAAGACAACTCATTTGAATTTTACTGTGAACAAGAAGCACCACACTGAGCACTTACTAGAGCGTGTTGCTTAATTTTAAGCTGGCAATCCCCAGACCAAAAATGCTGTTGTGCATTTTAGTTTGAATCAAACTTTCTTCAACATAAGAGTATGGGTAAAAACCTCCTGAAATGTAGGTACAAAAATGACTATGCATAAAATTTATTATTTACAACTCTTACACTGAGTTAATAATTAGAGTTCATGTTGCCATCTGTTATCTCCTTTGGATGCTTAGAGCTACCTTAAATTCTATGTATGTGTGTGTGTATACATATATATATATATACACACACATGCACACGTATATATGTAGACGCACTCACACATATATGACCAGAGATAAAGGATAAAAATAATCACAGTAGAAATTAAATCCACTTCTGTGTATGTGGGTTTCATGTATAAAAGAGAGACAGAGACATAAGAGAGTTGAAGAGAGAATATCATTGATGACTGACACTACATCAGTGATTGCACAGTCCACCAAAAGACCAATAAAACAACAGGACAACACGGGAAAGATCTTGAAATCCTCCACCACGTTTACTTAATAGTTCTGAGGTCAAAGCTTGGTCTGTTGCAATGTGCTGAACTCCCTTGCTTGCTTAGATGCTGAACACCAGGCACTCATAGAGCTTTGACAACGAAATTCAGTGGGAAGGACATTTTTTTCCTTCCACTTCTCTTAAATCTGAGGTACCTGTAGACTAGCAATCACATTTAACAATAACAAAAACCCTTTCACTGGTATTACCTTTTACAAACGTAATTTATTATTTCATTAACAAAAATGTAGCTGACTGGTGACAGGTTTGTCCTTTGCTTGTGAAAGCTTGTTTCTATTCTAATTTTTAAAGCAAAAACTCCTTATGTTTGGAGGCTCCTACAAAAGCCCCGCTGTCTTCAGACTAAACTAGGATTTCACCCAGCCTGAACATTGCTTTCCATTGGCTGGGTACAGAAATGGACCTTGCTACCAGTGGATATGAAGACAAACATATGTTACCATCAGTTATTACAGTGCACAGAATGAAAGATCTTTTTCTACAAGGACAAAGACAAGACAGATTTCTATACATACATACATAAATTTTATATATTGAAAATATGTATTTTATTAATGTATAAATTAAATTATTTTGTAACAACTAAACTAAAATCTGTGTCAATTTTGTTCTCCTGTTCTAGGATGTTTTGGTGTGTATGTCCACCCTGACCTCAGAATCACTATTCTATACAGGTTATTTCCTTAAGATATTGGTATTTTTTCTTTATAGTGTATATCTGTCTTGAAGGAGAAAGGACAGGTAAGAAAGTTTGCAAACTGCAGAGAAACATAGACAACTTTAATCTTAGTTGTAAAGAATCTGTACACTACACAACACATTGAATCCTCCCTTCAAATAGAAACAAATAGTCTTGCAACATCAACAGATAGAAAATAGACTTACAGATAAAACCCAGATAGGAAGACAGCAATGTCAGCGTCCATAACACAGTACTGCGCCATTTACCCTCATCTAATTTCTTTGCCAAATCTATAGCTTAAAAAGGATACCTAAAGTATAATTCTGTTGAAATTTTAAGAATAACACATGGTTCCGCATGTGCAAATGCAAAAATGTCTGAACTTCTTTTAATAGGCAACTGACTTCCTATAAACTGACTTCCATGTCTCAGCTATGTCACTTGATATTAATTCTTCTTCTCGCTACATTTCTCACGTCTCACACCATAAAACTTGCACCCAAACAGCAAGATTTTCTGGCACACATAAACCCAGTGTTTTCATAGACTCAATCCTGTACATAAATGGATGTACATTAATGGATACATTTAAAAGTCTACAACATGATGTTAACCCAAGAGTACAAAGTTAACCACAAACCAGCAATACTTCAGTAACTTTAAAATAAGCTATGTCACTGCAGACTGGCTTTCAAATGTGCATTTAAAAGTCAGCATTTCTGACATTTTTAATATTCTGCATATCCTTCCTATATGAGCAAGCAAAATATCTGAAGCAAAATATCTGCATGTAACATTATAATGTGCCTTTCTTAACACACCATCAAATCAAGCAGCAGGAAGCATCTTATAACAAGCTCTTAGAAAAGCTCTGTAGTTAATAAAAATATCTTAAAATTAATGCTGAAGGGGGAAAAAACAGTGCTTTTTAGTTTACCTTTTGCATTGTTTTTCCTGCAAAGCATCCTTATTTTTCTTTCTTGCATATTGGTAGCACTTGGACTTCCAGTACCTTCATGTCTGACCTTTAAAACAAACTTAAGTTACTATAATGTTAATGTTTTTCAAGAGAAAGAAATTTATTCAAAAGTATTGTGAGATAGGAAAGTTAAACTTCAATTACCTTAGGTACCTCAAATGGAACAACCTGGCCATTGTTCTCGAGTATCTCAGCAAGTAAGATTAGTGTTTTCTCACGAGGAACGATGTTTTCTTCTTGAATTTTAGTCCAAACAGCTTCAGCCTTTCTCCAATCACTGTTCTTCTCTGAAACAAGATTCATATTTTCAGATAAAACCACATTTAGAGTATACACACTTTCTAAAGCCATTACAAAAAAGATATCTTTGGAAAATAATTATTTAATTAATCATGTGTTTCTGCTTAATTTGATCAACAACTTGAAAAGTTCTAAAGCACTTTCAATATAGAAGACACCAGAAAATGCAAAGAAAAAAATACCAAAACAAATGGATAATATGAATTTTGAAACACATGAGAAATCAACTCAAAAATGTTGCAAAAGTGTTCCTCCTAACTCATCAGTTCTCATATCCTGATTGTTACTTGTATAGGCAATTGAAAATTCTAAATCACTACCAAACATTAACACACTAAAGGTACCAAGGTCTGTTCCGAAATGATTTAAATGAAATCCTCTGGTTATGTTACTAATGAGTTAGAGCATCTACATCCCATAAGTCTACAACTTTCAAATCAAAGAAGTGTGCTAGGCCTTAAGATTGGGGGGCAGGGTGGGGGAAAAGTGTATTTTAAGACTGTAAAAGTTAAGTTTTCTGAAAGAGAAAAACTTAAATTACTACTGAATTCACAGTGCAATTCAACTGTTTTCAACAAGGATATCAATTTATATACGTACCGCTGTACAAACCCACAAAAAATAGGAAGCTTTAGTTTGTGAAAGACAATAGTTAATTGCTATTTATCTACATACAGAAGGTACTTTGTGTGAACTACCATAAGTCACCAGAACAGCACCGATTTCTGGTTGTAGGTCCTATTCACAACTACCCAAGACCAACATCTGTTTGCTGTAATCTGTGCTTTCAATGGTTTGATTCAGAATCCCAGAAATGAAGAGATGCAGTGCAAGAAGGCAGTCGCAAGGCAGATGATGGAATGAATTATTCCCACAGCAGTATCTCAGCCTGCAACTTCAGCTCTTCTTCCACTGCTAAGGAACTTCAGCTCTTCTGTGGCTCAGGCTCCACTGGTCTAAGTCATAAAATATTAGGAAAAGATGGAGCAGCCACCTCGAAGAAGCATGACACACTCAGATATTCTCTAGAATTGTTATTTCAAAGCAGCATTGCAATTCATTACAGAATCATAAGAGTGCAATGTTCTCCTCTTTCCAGAAGCAGCATGGGTTTAGGAACACACATGGATATATAACCAGCCTGGTTTAATATCCATGTCTATTTTCAACCAGGTTTCAAATCACTTCAGCTTCTTAGAAGAAGCCGTATACCTGGATGCTAGTCAAATAAAATTATTTGGTTTAAGGACTAAATACTGCAGGTAATACTTTAATACAGACTACTATGGCACTTAACAGAGAATGTCTGAAAATATATTCACGTGCTTGTTCCTGTGCTTGATGTTTGTGTGGCCACATCTAGAGGACTGTGCCCAGTTTTGGGCTCCACAAAAATAAAAAGAGATGCTAGCAACTGGAGCAAAACCAGCCATCAAGATAGACACAGGGCCAAGGCAAATGGAATCGAAGACTGTGAGTTTGGGGCAGCCTAGAGAAAAGCAGACTAACAGGGGATCTAATTGTTGTCTTCAATTACTTGACACTTAGAGAAGAGAATGAGTTAGTCTCTCCTAAGTGCACAGCAACGGATGAAAGATGATGGTTAGAAGTTGCAGCAGTGGAGCATCTGAGGAGATCAAACCCTGCAGCAGGCTGCCCACAGAGGATTTCTCTCCTCGGGGGCTCTCAAAACTTTAATAGACAAGGTCACAATCTGTTCTAGTTTTGAAACTGTCCTAGCTTTGGGAAAAGGCTAGAGCCCTAAAACTTCTGAGGCTGTCCCCAGCAGAAATTATGCTGTGATTCTACAAAACCAAATGCATTCTTTTCAGCATTTTTGATCACAGCTCAAACTAGATGGTGGATTCCTTTTTATATGCTTAAAATAGGTCTGAAGATATGGCTTAGGTGGACAATGACAACTCTCTACTGCATTCATGCATGGGAGCTTTGACAGATAATCTGAAATGGTTGAAAGCAGGAATGCGCATGTTTCGTTTTTTCGTTTATGTTGACACAAACCCACAAACGTTTTCCACTGCTTTGAATAGATGGAATTGGGTTTGTCTTTTGAAAGAAGACTGAAGATTTTGTGTGACAGAATTTGATAAACTGTATCTTCGTAGATTCTCTTCCTAGCAGGCACACTGTCAGACTTAGTCACTGCCAGAGGTGAATGGGATGAGTGGAGAAATGGGAAGGCTCCCTCCCTGTTGAGACAAGATTGCTTTTCAGGCCTGCTTGATTTTTGATAGTGAACCAGTATGTCCAAAGCCAGAATTGGGTAATGCTACAGTTTGGCTTCAAAGCTTCCTGAGGCTGGTCAGGAAATTAAAAGCAACAAAGTTCTCAAGGGGTTTCTGGTCATTTTTTTCTGTGGAAGTACTGATATCTTCTGCTTGTGGCAAATGCAGGTGGGAAAATGCACACCACATGAAATGAAAAAAGAGCATTCAAATAGTATTTAACTTAGCACTAAAATGCTGCTAGTTCTAGTCAACCCACACTATACATAGGGAACAGCCTAAAATCACTTAAACTCTAATGCAAATTTTTCTATGACCAAACAGACCAAGTTGCTGCAATGACTTATTAAAATATATACAGATTACCAAAGTACACAGCAATTTGTATAATGCTTTCTTTTACATCCCAATTTATTATGTAGTGCTTCATATCCAATCATAATACAAAATGTTTTTCCAAGTCTAAAATAACTAGAAATGAAAGTTTCAACATTTTTATTATGTTTAATATAGCATGATACAATGAATAACCAAACCAGCACAGACTGCAAAAATAGAGGAAAGAGGAAATGAAAAACACTAGACATACATGCTATACTAAGTCTGTAGCATAGAAATCAACTTTCAATTTTAAATCCTGTTCCATTCCTATAAAAGAAGCAAAAGTTCAATTGTGGCTGGTGAAGAATCGGTATTTTTTTTTAAAAACGCACCTTTCAGAACCAGACCAAATTACAGGAGAATCCAGATCTTTATCAGTTACAAAGGTATAACAAATGAACAGTTTTTCCTTTTTAAGCATATTAAAAACCAGAACAGAGGAAATTTTCAAATCCCAACACAAGACCATAGCATTGATTGGAAGACTCATAGTATGTAAGTTCTATGCAAGCATTAAGGTCTGCAGGCAACCCCCCCCCCCGTATTTTTCTCCGCTTCAAGATGCCTCAGAAACAGCATCCTGGCTAACTCCTCTCCAATTCAGGGTTAATTCCTACTTTCAGACACAAAATAAAACAGATTCAACATGAAAAAACTTACCATACAGTTGAAGCAGGTAGTAGTACATCTCATCTCTATCACATTCAAATAGATTCTGAGTTAATTCTATCAAATGTTCCAAAGTCTCCATCTTTAAAAAGAATAAAGGAAGAACACAGCTATATCTCAGCCAAACAATTATTTTTCTATATACGTGCACTTACATGCTGTGTGCATTCAACTACAATAATATTTCTGTTTAAGTATACACTAGCATTTACACAGAGCATTAAGTTCACCTCATCAGCCTGTCAAACATCTTTTCACAAACATAAAAATCAAGCAATGAAATATTTCAAAACAATTTTTCTTGTAGTATAATGACAGTTACATAGAAGGCATCATATGAGCCACATACCTCATTACTCGATATACACTTTTTTGCAAACCATTGCAACCTTCCAGAGTGTGCTCTCAAGCCAGGAGTCTGCAAAATGTTTCCACAAGAAGAAAAACATTACTTCCAATAGAACATTCAGAAGAAAAGTAAGCTTAACATACACACTCTTAATAAAAGCTCATAGCTTCTATTTGTGGGTTAGATTTTTGTGGTTTGTTTGTTTGTTTTTTTTTTTTTAAATCTGAATAAGACTACAAGCTCACCAATAAGCAAGTAAGATCATATTAATTAGAGACTTAAAAACTGAAGTCATTTTATTCAAGACACTTTGCTTTCTGGCTGAACACTGCCAAGAGAGCTGATTCAAAATACACTTCAGATTAACTGAAATGTTAAATAATTTCTACCACCACTGTAATAGAGTATTATTTTTATTACTGATTGTAATCATCTGTATTACTCATGGTACCGAATTACACTAAATGTTTCCAAACTGTCTTCACAATTAAATGCTAATATTCAACAGCACTGCAATGTCTTAGCAACTAGAAAACCATGCCTCTCAACCGCAACATTACCAATTGGTATCCTTGCACGGCCAGCGTTAGGTAGTTCCATACAAGTATTAATAGCTAAACCACACAGAGGTTTTAGATAGTGACTTCTCTTGCTACTGCTCAGTAAGAAAAATGATAATTTACAGAGCAGTAATGTGAGAAACATAACCCGCTGCCAATGCAGATTCCAGGGATGCTAACTGTAGGGCAAGTCCTAAGCAACGGCTTAGTCTTACATGTGTCTACACAAGAGGAACTGATGTATAATAGCCAATGACATAATATTTTGTTATTTCTGTTTATTATCAGGTTCGATGAACCTTTGAGAGGATCACAGCTCCAGAACATGCATTCTCAAAAAGGTTTGAATACTTAGAAAATCCATCTGGTATGGACTGCAACGCTGTGCCTTCTCAGTACCACAGACCATAATCAAAATAATTGGTTCCTCCATTTTAAATGAATTATTAAATAAACCTAAGAAAACTGTTCTTAAAGAAACATGTTACAAGCATGACAGTACTTACATCCAACACACTAAAAAAAAAGCTGTACAAAAACCTCTGTGTGTGAAGTATCCATCACTTTCATCTCTTACCCTTCCCTCACAGAGCACTCGAATTTACTTTCTTAATAATCTGTTTTAGCATAAGTATCATTGACAGAGAGGACTCTGCTTTCATTTCTGCCCAGAGAGGTTGTGGAGTCTCCTTCTCTGGCGACATTCAAGACCAATCTGGACACATTCGTATGTGATCTAGTCTAGATGATCCTGCTTGGGCCGGGGGATTGGACTGGATGATATTTCGAGGTTTCTTCCAACTCCTAATATTCTGTGACTCTGATTTCAGGTGTCCAGCTTCACATTAATATAGCTCACAGTGATTCGGATAAATTGCCTGTTCATCCCAACAGAGAAATATGTTTTGACTCTTTATAGTATTAACAGCTAAAAGCTTTCAAGAGTTTCTACTGTTTAAACTTGAAGTGCAAGTTCCCACTTAAACACTGCTTTACGTAATAAAAAGCTGTGAGAAATACGGAGTCTCAGTTCCAAAACAGCGGAAAGAATTCACTAAAAAACGCTATTCACCTTCTGTCTTTTTAACACAGATAATTTTCCTTTTCCCATATTCTCCAAGCACAGAATTATTACCATTACCTCTTTCTGAAATAATTCCGCATACACCAGAAAGCCAGCATGCAAAACTTCATTTAAAACCACTGAATTTGCTAAATATACAGGAAACAGTGTTCTGCAGAGTAAATAGATGTTAGGTCATACAATCCTATCAATCATTGTAAGGTTTTTAAAAAAATAGGACCTTGACCACACAGTTCTTCAACATGGAACATCTTTTCTGTGTATTTAACAGTACTGTGAAAATGGTCTCAAGCCAAGAGGCTACAGAAAAATAGTGGATCCTCAAGTATTCAAAAGTGGTATATGTAAACACAGTTTTGCTTTCCAGGTACTTGCTTTTTTCCTCAATTAGTATTATTTCCCTACAGTTGTTTATGTTTATAGGTACCTGTTTCAGTAATATTATTTTTAAGAGCTATCAAGCAGTTCCATGTAAAATATGCAGAAAACTAAGTCAAGAATTAACATCTTACACAACAGGCTCCTGAAAATGAAAAAGAAAGAAGTATGTTGCCTGCATTTGCAGCTAATCCTCTTTAGAACATGGTAAAATTCAAATGCTGAATTCACTTACAACTTCCAATATCATTGCTGATCCGAATGCCAATGAACTCTACATCTTCAAAGCTACAAACTTTTTATAGTAAATCCTTTCCTGTTCAGAAATGATTGATGCGTCTGTCACTACAAGGACAGCTGAGTTATACAACAGATATCCTTGTGTTTCATTTTGAAATTGAGAAGTGTTTTCACATACTGCAGGTCTCAATCATCAAAAGAACATCTAGGTCAGATTAACTAAATCTCCAGGGCTTGCCTGATAGTCCATATTTGTAGCTTATCCCTTACCATCTTAGGGAATTTTAAACATTGCATTTAGCAGGAAGCAGACTTTCTACAATACAGGAGACTAAAATACAGAATAAAAAGATGCAATGAATAAAAAAAAAAGTAAAAACTTGTTACTTTAATCACTCTTTCAAATTCCCATTTACTATTTTGATCTTGCTTGTTTCAACAGACTGAAAAAAAAATCTATTACTAAATTTTACTGCTTTAGTTTAAAAAAAAAACAAAACAAGACATTCACTGCTTTAAAGATGAAACAATTATTGAGACTCCCAAGCAATTCATATGCCTATAAAGTAAATGTGGAGGCTTTCTGGCTTTTACATTCTCTTGGAATATAAAACAAAGGTTCATCTAGCTCGTTATCCTTTCCCTAACAGTGCCTACGGGAGAATATTGAGACTGAAACCACAGCAATACTTCCCCCTTCCAAATACCTGGGGTTCAGTGGATCATATCGTTTCTAGCAAGTAACATCTCTTCCATGAGCTCTTCTGGTTGCCCCAGAACCACATAAGATTTATCATGCATAAGGTGTCTTGGAAAGGAACTGTTAACTACCTTGTGAAGAAAACTACCATATTACTACCACTTTTTGTTTGTTTTCAGCCTAGCTTCTATTAGCTTCCTTTGAAGCCCCCAGAATATCATACTGAGGCTCAAGATAGAACCCTACACTAATTCATTCACTGATTGTGTACCTTCACACATGGAAAGGTAAACTAACCAGAAGGAGAAAACAACATGACACTGCACTTCCACAAACCACTATTGGTTACTGGTTGGCAAAAAATTGTTACATATACCAGACAAGTTATTTTAATCTTTCACTGTGTAACTTTACCATGAATAGCACAATTCTGCCCTCTATTTTTTTGTTTTCTTCTAAATTCTTTTATTTTCTTTCCGAAGTTCAATTTTCAGTTAGGAAAATGGTTCTACTATAATCATCAATCCAAAACTTCTGTTAAGAAACAACCAAAATTTTACAAGCAGCATCCATGCTGCATTTTGTGATGGTACTTTTGGACTGGTAGAACCATTTGTTCCCCTCTCTGTAGCAGAAAAAAAGCCAGTAATAGTAAGAGACAGCTAATGCTGCTAAAAGAAGAAGATTTCATGATGAGTTACATCAACAGCCATAACAGACTTATGTTACCAGTACCAGAACCAGTTACTGAGATTTAGATGCCAAAGCAATGTCTTGCAAGGAAACGTGTTACTTCGCCAAACAGACAGCCCTGAACAGACAGCTATAAGAACTGATGTGTGTCATTTCTAACAGCACTTCCTAACATAAGCGTCAGTGAAAACAGAACATTTGATGGGAAGTTCTTAATTTAAAGATAGATTTTTCCCTGATTACACAAAAATGTCTATGAACGTATCAAATTCCATTCAGCTTCAACAAAGCCTGGGATGTTTTAGCATGGCAGCTTACTTAAAGTTGGTAGTTTTTTTGTTGGGTGTTTTTTGTTGGGTTGGTTTTCTTGTTGGTTTTTTTTTTATAACACACACTGTATGCTATGCTGAAATCTTCCTGTCTTAAAATTCCTGGCAGAAGTCCTCACTTCTACTAAGCTGTGGGTGTACTGCTTAACTAGAAAATGAAAAAGAATACGCCAGTTTTGTGCCTTATATAGCTAGCTAAGTGTAGTTGATGGTTGAAATTATCTTCCTCTTCTGTTACATGTTTGCCTGTTATTAAATACTCCATCTTCAAACAGAAATGCATTAATTTTAAAATAAATACTGATTGAAACATTTTCATTAAAAAGTTTATACAGGATACAGATTTAAAGACTGAAGGATCTCAAAATTATCTGTGCATCAGAAAGCATCTTTCCTGTGGCTATCATATCAGTTACTTAAAAAACACATTATGTTCCTCTAGTTCAGCTTATCTTTAAGTCATTGTACTACCAGGATAACTCTAACATCTGTATATGAAAGACAATATAAGCAATACTTATTCTATAAGTTCATTTTCCCCCTTTAAAGAAGTTTAGCTCTTGTGGATTTAAAAAATCACCTTTGTGTCACCTTGGATTGCACAGAAAGATTTCCTCATTCAATTTATTCCTTCTTAAAAAAAAAAAAAAACCTTACAAACTGCTCAGACCAAGATGAGGCTTCTCTCTAAAAAAAAACCCAAAAAACAAAAAACCCCACACCCAACAAAAAACAACATGAGTAATTGGTTTTGTTCTGTGTAAGCAATTTTTTCCCAGAAATAACTATGACTAAACACAACCGAAGAGCCATACTACTGATTTCTTTAATGGGAGGCTCTGGACACTTATCCCTTGCCCCCAAAAGTTGCACAAGTGTATGGAAACTCAAATACAATTAAGTCTGTACCTTCCACGACTACTTTTCAATGTTTGAAAATTATGCCTTCAAAACCTATTCATGGTGCATTTGATATTTTATTTGCACTATCTGATATTTAAAGACAGACATAAATGGACACACATTTATCCTCCCTAACTCTCTTGCTGGAAGTGATTACAATCCAATTTTATGGTCTCCTTTCTGTCTATCCTACTATTAACCAAGGTAGCAACTAGTTTAATTTTTACATATAAAGCAGTAGATTATCATAAGAAAATGCAAAGCTTATAGTTTACATTGAAAAAGTTTTGCTTTTTTTCCCATGAAGTCTGTATTTGCTCAAGGCTTCTGTCAGTTATGCAGTTCACAGACTTTACCAACACTATTAGCATCTGTCAAGTAACTACTCATGATTTCATTTATTTCACTTCAACAGGAATATATGTTATGTTAGACAGACATTGAGAAAAATATAAGGAAACTTGATTATTTTCCAAAATATANATTATTTTCCAAAATACCAATATAAAAATAGGAAAGACCTTTAAACTTCAGCATTACAGACAACAGAGGCTGATGTATGTTTAAGTACTATCAGAATATTCTACATTTCCAAGAGAAATTAAGCATTAAAGTAGTATTATTTTTTAAAAAAAATTAGACAATACAACTTCACAAAAATAACCACGTTGGAAGGAAAGGTGACATCAAAAAGATACAAAACCCCTGCTCAATATAAAAATCTCAAGGATGTTCTAGACTTGAAATAGAGCAAATATTTGCTTTTTGCACTAGGATGCACTATTATGTTGCATGATGAATAAAAAAAAAAAAAAAACCCAAACATAAAACCCAGCAGTATCTTCATTCTAAGATAAAGTCCCTAGAGCTAAGAAAGGATGTACAGCTCCTCCCATAATCCCACACTGCAAACACTTCACTCTCTCCCTTTCTGGGAGGAATTTGCTCAGCAGTCATGTCCTTTACCAAATTTACTTATTTGAAACAGTCATTTGCTTTCTCTTAAGAAAGCAGTATTTAAGAACTAAATAATGAGCACTGAACTATTAAGGACCCAATTTTTATTAACCCACATACATACGTGCACATATGCATGAACACAAAATCCAACTTCACTAATAGCTGTATCAGTCTAGTTTCATAAGGAGAAATAATGCTTTTATTAGACTAATAGGACTCAATAGAAAGAAAAAAATAATCTTTCTGTGTAATTATAGTGTTTGCATGCCTAAAAGCTCTTCATCCTTTCCCCTCCCTCTCAGTTGTATACAGTTACTCTAATAAAAGCTATTACACCCCCTACAAACTACTAAATCTCAGACCACTGTTATTCAAATACAATCTGCATTCAACATTCACAAACATTGAAATTTCATTCTAATAAAAACTCCACTCTTAACAGGACAAAAACCCCATATCTTTATAGGTTAATTCAAACACTATATATAACCACCATTAAATTACACATTAAAAAAAACCCTAAATCCTGCTGTCAGAAATCAAGAAAGCATCTTCTCCCAATAGTTTATCTCCAGCATAAAATCAGCAAGACTCAATTTCATGATGTAGACTCCTGTAAAAAACAATCTGGATGAAAGAAGGTTGTAATCTCTCAATATAAAGTAGAATGTTCTCATTGTTTATATGGTAGATTAAATCCAATGGCAATTGGTATCTTGAGGTCTGCTGACAGTGGATGTCACAATTCTTTGCTTAAATCTATTTACCTCCTGAATTAACTTGACATCTGTTGATAGATATATTCTTGCACACTAAACTCGCCCAAAACAGTTCTTTTGTCAGGTCTTAAATTTCATCAGCAAATGCCTTTTCTTGCATTTATTCACACTGGAACACAGCTCGTTAAAGCACTCCACAACTGTTTGTCCCTCAATTCTTTATGTGTCTTGAAATATGTGAGGCATGGTATGATATATTTAACAGCTAAATGTAAATAGTATATTTAGTACAAGGGCCCCATGAGGAAAGTATCACACTTCACTGAGATCTCGTTAAAAGAATCCTGAAGCCATGCACTATGCAGTGCCATTGTGAAGGGAAGTTCCTCTTGTGATGTTGGGGCCCGAGCAGCTTTGTCTGAGATATACTTGGTGTAGGCAGTCAGGCAGCAGTAACCAAGGTCAGTGAAAGAGGGAAGTTGCTGATGTGGCAACTAAGTTGGGGAAGTTCCAAGAAAGGAGGATACCTGTCTGAATAGGGGTGTAGCTATAGAAGATAAGGTAGCCAATCAGCTTAGCTTGTGATACGTGTGTGGCACGTGTACGGAAATGATTTCCTATATAATGTCACGGAGTTTTGCGAATAAAGTGGAATGATTCTGCATCATATTGATGTGTCTGGTCATTCTCGGCCCGCATGGAACTAAAAGACCCCGGCATTGTGATGGTAAACTTGTACAGATATGTCTTGTACCAAAACATTTTGCCATACAGTTGTGAAAGCTTCCCCTTATATCCCAAACAACAGAAATCCTTCATTTCCAGTAAAACTACAAACAGAACAGAAATAAGAAATTGTACTCTTTCACTGTGGGAACAATTTTAACTTAACAGCTGATGTGAACTGACCTAGGAAGATTTTAAGAAGTATTTGATGAACAACAAAAAAAACATTGCATATCTCTACCAACTTCTAGTTGCTGTAAGAGGAGTCGGTAAAATCCTAACTAAAAGTGCCAGTGATTATTGTATTCTTTGGGTGACATGATGCTTGTTTAGTTTTGGGTGTTTGGGGTTTTTTGTTTGCTTAGTTGTTTTTTTGGTTTGTTTTTTTTACAGAAGCATCCTGCTATCCAATGAAATATAGTTTAAAGTGTAATGATTTTATCAGTGCAATGCAGAAAAAGGTTTAGCACCAGTTTAAGACCTTGCACTCTTTAGACACCGGTGTAAAGTGTTCATTTCTGTGTCATTAAAAAATGGTTTAGACTTTTGCTACACAGACTGATACAAGGTCTTACTTGAACCTCTGCTGCAGAACTGCTACAGTACTTCATGATTTATTTCTTGCAACTCTACCAAAAAGAGCTAAGTGTGGTCGTGGGCTTAATTACACACAGATTCAGAAAGTATTTTGATAATTATACTCAGCATGAATAATAAAAGAAGAAAGAAGGGCAAGTCTAGAAATTCTCAGCCACTGGGTAGGCAAAACAGCTGAAAGCATGAGATCTCAGTGCTGAATTCAAAGATGATCAAATAATTAAAACTGAACCAAAACAACAGAAAATATCTACATTCTAGTTGCTTTTGGGAGTGGAAGCTTTAAACCTCCAAGCAGCAAGCAAACAAAATCACTGAACAGCAGGTGAATGAGGAAGTAAGTAGATTCCTCCAAGGTGGTGTAACAATCTCTTTTTCTACTGTATGAGCTTCACATCCATCCAGTACTCAACCATCAGCTCAATTAGGTTAATAAAGTGGCAGTAAATAACTGAGTAGACATAAGGGAATTTCAATTGTACAGTTCTAGTAACAGCTGAGCAGTTGTGGATTGGAGGGATTTTGGAAATTAGGCCCTAGAAAGTTCTCTTACTATTTATATACCAGACTTAAAAGAACATGAGGCCAAGCAACTCTTCCAGACACTCTGATCTACTACCTGGAGCTCTAGAGCAACACATGTTAAGAACTATATATGATCTCTGTTCAAGAGAAAATTTTATTAGATACCTTCAAAATAAGACAGCATTTTAGGTAATGAGAGGTAAGAGAGGTAATGAATTTTTTTTTCCTAGAAGGTACTTTTTCCATAATCCTATTTACTGAAAAATCACATCCATTTCTTTTGGTCTACAGTACTTTTAACAGTTTAATTTAGTTAAAGTAAAAATGTATTGATATCATTTTCTTGCCTGTTTTTGTTCCAATTTATCAACCAGTATAATACGTACATATTATTCCTGGCTAAATTTCACCACTCCTAAAAATTCCAAATTTAAAACATCTTTTTCTCAAAGTCACAGCGAAACTTGTAATTCATGTCACAGAAATTAGGTAAGAGCTACTCTAAGTAGCATAAAAAGTCAGGAAGATGTCCTTTTAGACTCTAGATACATAAGTGGCTCAGATATCTGCCTAAGTGTCTTCTTTGTCATTGCTAATAGTTCATGATCACTCATCAACACTGAACATTTGCAGAAATAATTTGTCACCTATTAAGAAAATTACAAAAGTTTTAAACTCCTAACAATCTGCTTATATTCATGACTGCTGAGAGCCAGCGATCAGTATAAATTATGAGAAATTAAATGCCAGTATGAAAGAAACAGCTGCTAAATCACACCAAGTAAAGTTTTATTCATTTAGTTTTACTTCAAATTCTCAGGTTTCATCCTTTTACTTCCTATATGCTCTAATCTCTATTAAAAACCTCAACAGCTCAGCGTCGCTTTCTGTCAGATACTGATATTTTTGTTCTTCTTTAAAAGAAATAAACCTCTGAGGGCAAAAATATCAGTATTTCAACATTGTGCTTAGCAATTTCCAGGCACCACATAGCAGGTCAGTATTGTTCCACTAGAGACAAACAGATTTCAGCAAGAATTCTATCAGATAAGTCAAGCAGAGATAACTGATATTTCAAATATTGTAGGGGGAATTGGGGGGGGGGGAGTGTATTTTGTGTTAAAATGGGGAAAGAACCTACAATTAGGTTATGGAGTTGTGTATGTTCAAGAAAAAATGATGAGGACTAAATACTACTACTACTGCAAGATGCCTCCTCCCACCCATTATCCAGAAAACTTATGCAGCATTTTAAAAACATACGCCTGTGTTAAGAAAAATAATCACAATCTGTGCAGAGTGCGCAGCTGCCCCTTTGACTTATCAATTTCAGTAAGCACAATTTCAATCAAGTCTAGATAAAATATACTAATCCTAAATAGACCAAGTTTGTCACCTACCACTTCCTATAAGCTGCTTACTATCCTGAAAAAGAGGGAGAGAGAGAGAGAGAGAAGAAATGCTAAATTAAACGCCAAACAGTAGCAGACAGCACTTGTTTGGCTGATTAACTT
>VXBZ01006755.1:134399-168931 GCA_013399135.1 Heliornis fulica
GACAAGCATTACAAATAAATCTGAGCACGGTCTGCAGCAAATTAAATTCCAGTGCTTTTAAGAACAAAGAATTCCTTCGGAAAGAGGATTAGCAACTTTACACCCAGGAATGCCAGTTTAATTTAATTGTTTCACAATCCGATATTTAATATGCAAATATCATTTTGATATATAACAGTGAATTTCAAAAAGTGAGGAAACTATTTCAATATATGACAAGACTGTCTCTCTTCTGAACTGTAATTATACAAAATAAAGCTGGCCTTTTTTTTATTATTGGGATTGAATTCTATTAACATGAAACAGAACAAGTCTAATTAAAGGTTAAAAATTTTAAATATTTCTAATTAAGATTCTAAATAGCTGCACAATTAGAGTACTATAGTTAAAACCCCACCTCAATGACCTTCCTGGCCTCTTTGTATTTTCCTGTTTGCAAGAAGGCGAAGAAGAGATCATAAAGAGCCATCATGTCACCATATTCTCTGCTCATAAAATCTGAAACTAGAGAGAGAATAAAACTCATTCATTTGCTAAATATATTACAGCATTTTAATACATACACCAGATAGTCTTAACACTAATATTTTTCAAGCACCACAAGATTCCAAGAATGAGCGATATAAAAACAAACTTTGAAACATATGGAATGATTAAAACATATTACACCATTTAACGTACCTTTGTGGTTGAACGTATGTAAAGTGTTTTTCAGTTTATCAGCACCATATTTTGAATTATATGTAACAAACTAGACCATGTACTAACGTTCTCTACTTGTAGAGTGGGATATCCAATTTCTTAACTGCAGAAGTATTTGAAAAACAGATGTGTTTTCCTATTAATATTTTCTGCATATATGTGTGTGTGTGTATAATTACATACACACAACATAGAGAGAGAACAAGTATTAGCACTAATCTTTGAGAGCCTGATGTTGTACTGTCCAGACATGAAGATTCTTCTACATTTAAAACTAAATCCAACTGTCAATCTGAGGAATGTAGGCATGATTTAAGTGCTTTAAAGTTACACATATAAACACCTTTTTCTTTTAGTTGAAAGAAATTATATATAAATCATGGAAAAAAAAACCCAAAACATCCAGAAAACACTCCATATAACCAGACAGTATTTGACTGCATGCAACTAACCCTTCTGCAGAAGATCGGCGTCTCCTTTTTCTACCAGTCTACAGTATATGTTATGAAGCTGAAGAATTTTACCATACTTCTTATAACAGCTGATTAAAGCTTCCAGAGCTGCAGGCATGTCATCCCTTGTGCAATGAAACAAAACAAAAATAAAAATAATCAAATGCAGGAGCAGTGCATGATTCAACCTGGAAAATTCAACCAGCAGTTAGTCTATAACCCAAGAGGGTATCTCTCCCCTACACCCAATATGCTGCAGTTATTTATAATATCAGGTAACATTTTCCTACAAACAAATACCATGTATGCTTGACAGGTACATCAATTAAAACAGAACTACAAATTCATGCTTAAACCTCTTGGCTGTCTAATTTTTGATTGCATGACCACTGCTCACTACAAATTACCTAAGGTGCAAATACTCTTCACCGCTGGATGTACTTAATTTCCGAAGTCTTAAGTTCTACTATGGACCACTGTGACAAAACCCCAAATCCACGGAAACTTCAGTTTATATACAATTATTTTATACCTATTTTTCCTCTTAATACATAATTTGTGCACATTATATTACACCCAAATGCCTGTTCAAACATTTTCAATTTTTAAGTCTATTAACATTTTTCCTCAGTATTTTTATTTCAGACTAGATTTCCAGAATTAACTATTAACAACAGCTCTTTAGATTGTTTTATACTTGTTTTGCATCTTAACAGACAAGTTATAAATCATCTATTGATTTCCATTTTGTCACAATTGCAAGGCTACCAGATTTTATTCTATATAAATCCAGAACACAATGTATATTGTCTGTAGTAAAACATGGTGGTTTTTGCAATTAATCCAACAATATATTATGGTACCAAACTGTATTTTATGTTGGCCTATTTAAGTTTCATAGAGCCACGTCACTGGTGTGTGTATATATATTTATCAAAGACAGCATCTTGCGCTCTAATTTACTTTTATATGGTGATATATGCTGATATATGATCTTCCTTTAATGCACGTACTCTGGTGCCTTTGAGCAGTACATACCAGTACCTAGTTCAATATTTCCATTGTTATCTCAGTCCTTTAGCGACATCTTTCCCTCCATATACAACATTAACACCTTCAGAAATACACAGTTAAAATGCAAAACCAAAAAGCCAGATCTGGAAGTTAAAGCAACAAATGTAAATTAACATTCTAGACTCTGCAACTAACAGCACTAAATTACCTACTACAGACCCTTTCTCAAAGGATTATAACCCAATCTAAAAACACCCAAACCAAGAGAGGACAACCATTGAAACACTGGTGAAGCAATAGGTCAAGTTACTCTTTGAAGTGGAAGGTTTAAACTGAAACTGCAAAACAAAACGTAGCAAGTAGTCAAAATGTCAGTAAGCATATTTTAGATTTCAAAAGGCTTATAAAATAAAGGATGGTAGAAATAGGCAAGGGGGGAAAAATGGGGGGGGGGAGTCACTTAGTAGCAGCTGAAGGCCATAAAAAATCTGACTTGATATAATGATCATGCAGTATTGAAGCAACTGTATTATTATCAACTGAACATTAACAAATGAAGATATTGCTGTTAAAACAAGCAAGATTCCGATGTCCTCTCCTCATATGTCCTCTCCCCACAAGTCACTCTTATGTAGCACAAATTTTGCTTTTTCAAGGAACAACCTATCTAGACTACTATATACTACTATCTTAGTCCAGGGTAAAATTAAAAAAAAAAAAAAATTAAGAGTAAAACATAGAAGTAGAATTAATTTTGTTCAGCAATACTGGCATTCTGAAAATGAACCTAAGATGAAGGATTTCTACCTTCTCCCCCTTACTGAGCCCTGTTTACAGTGCATCTTCTGGCACCCCATGGAGTCATTTGAATTTTTGTCATTTGGGGTGAAGACTAAATTACAGGTTAATTTCAAAACTGCGAGTAGATGTTGCAGACTAGATTACTGTCATAAAAGAGAAATACTATGGTAGCTACCATAGACAGATATAAAGCTTTATATAATCAGTATTTTTCTCCTGCTTTAGATGCAAGTTCAGTTAACATCTGAAAAACCAGTTTTACAGAAAACTACTCAATTTCTAAGGAGGCACAACAACATCTATACACTCAAAGTTTTCAGTGAGAAATCTAGCTTTCCAGATTGATGCTCAAGCAGCCATAGTATTGTCTCGGCTGTATTCCTGAAGGATTAAAGTGACTGTTTTTAGGTCAAAGCTATCAATAAATGAATGAGTAATTGCAATGTGTCATTCAAACAGGAGCATGAAGAGTTTTCTAGTCTCTATATGTAGCCTTCTGAAGGCATTAATACTGTATAGGCAGAGAAAAATTCAGCAGAGATCCAAGATAACAAAAATGGAAATATACTTGTTACTGGTACTTACTGCTCAACAGCACCTGAATAAGTCTGTGTTTAAGAAGGTCAGTATCTTACACACTAATTTACTAGACCTTTGTTTTGAATCTACTGAAATCTGATATATTTGTTGTGTTACATTCAAGCAACCAACCAGCATCCATAGTTTAGTAAACTCTAAGAGAATGGCAATGTATAAAAAAGATCAACTATAAAACTGGCAACAACCAGCTATAAAATAAAGGTTAGAAAAGTTCAGCCTCTACAAATAAATTATTTGCACTCCTACTGCAAAGAAAATACATTAAGCTTATGCTTGAACCTGAGTTGGTGTGATTTACTCAACAACTTGAGGTATTTCTTCACTGTCACAAACCACAATTAATTCCAGGTAAGTATCAGCAACTACTTTTGTAAGCTCCTTTACAGTCCTGTTAGAAAAGCCCAAAGAAAATTAGGCTTCAAATTTCAAGTATAAATAACATTGTAATGTGTTTCTTGCTATGACTCGCTAACTTAAAAAAAATTGTACAATAAAAGGTTATCCACATTTTAACAAAATACTGTGTAGACATTAGGATTTTAAGCTAGCAGTCATACATCTAAAAATACGTGGCAGTCTCTCTGTACACATTTATGCATGTCAAATACCCTTTTAACTCCCCCAAAGGATACTTACTAGACTATTACATTAAAAGCTCACTCCAAAATTACTATTTAATTAGTATGGATCAGGTTAAAAAAGAAATAAAGCCCATATACTCCTAGCCATGCTGGAAAAAATCTGATTTCCAGTATCAGTTTGGACAAAATAGCATTTCAAATGTGAACACGGATGATCCACACTTCATTTTGAGTTGGCTGGATACCACAGCTTTAAGTCACTCACAAATATTATCTGTACAGGTCTAACACCTGTTCCACTTAAAGATTAGAAGTGTTTTTCCCTACCATTGAAACTTACTCATTTAAAAGAGAAGATAAACTGTTCTTTTTGAGTGACAGGAGGCGCCTCAGTCATCACTGTACTGTGCTTGGCCCTTATGCATCCCCAAAGAGTCCTACTTTGGCATTACTTTTCAACTAAACTGATCCTATGGTTACGATAGCCTAAGTGGGTTTGATTCCTCTGCTTTCTGTTTAGGACGCCTGAGGAGTCCAAGATACTCCAGGGACAATCCTCCAAAATATTTCTCTGGGCAATTTTACTCACACAAACCTATTTGAAGAGACAAAATTACTCATATGTCTGCATGTTTGCAGAACACTTTCTGAAGCAGGACTGTCTATAACATACATGGATACAACATCCCCCTTCCAATTTCAATAAGCCACTCCCCTCTTGCTTCAAGAATGCAGCACTAAATCTAACCCTTTTACTTGTAATAAACAACTTTCCCAACCAGAGAGTCTGCCTGATAAAAATAAGACTCCAAATATTGATTTTAATTGGAATGAAGTGCTGCAACATTATGCATAAAGCTTTAGTGAAGTGGCAATTTACCTAAGGGGTTTACTGATTGAAAAGCTCTCAAACCTGAAATCACTAGAGAGGTAGAGAGAAAAAAGGGACTCTCTGGGGTGGGGGTGGAGGGTAGACTGGTACAACAAATCCCTCTCTACAAATCTGTAGCAGATGTTAGTGTAGAGGGAAGTCAATTCAGCAAGGTACAATCAGCTTTATAAAAATTATTCTGTTAAAAGAGAACGGGCTCTTGAAAGAGCTAAATGTTTTTCTGTTCATTTGCTCTACTAAGGAATCTTCAAGGAGACTGGTGTTGCAATTACAACTAATCCTCCCCAAAAAATTAACTGTGTTGAAGGCTTTGTAATTTCCCTAGGTACAATTTAGCTGTCACTTACTTTAAAATTTACTCAAACATGCGTTCGGAACAGCACTAACTTCACATGTCAAGTGCTTTCCAGCCAATTGAGTCTAAACTGGAAGTCGGTGTTAAACAACTGAATGATTAGACAAGATAGCTCATTTCCCTGCTCTTTTGTTCAGAATAAAATGCCACATTTACATTATCAGACTCAACAGGATTTTCTGACAGAGGGAGAAAAAACCCTAGTGAACACTGTCCGTACCAAGCACATGAAGCCTGTCATTTACCAATCATCCTTCAAAAAGCAATAGCCATGAATGTAACTTAATTACGACCCAATGATCCTTGACGAAAAATCATCTTATCACTGTCCTGTCCCCATAGGGCAAATGAGACACTTTTGTCCTCTGGCACTGATGATGCTAAATTCTTAACTGCAATAATGGAGTAAGAGAGCCAAACATCCCTAATTTCATTGCAACACATATAGAGTTTTAATACAAATATTTAAAATAAAGCTGCTTAAAGTTAGAAAAAAACCTCCGCACAAGAGATAATTTTTCCTCACTAAAAACATTGCCTAATTTAAGAAGATGCCTATTTTTAAAAGTAAATTTGAAAGACAATTAACTTATATGTGCTACAGAACCACCTCAAAAATCACAGGTAAATTTAACTCTGAAAACAACAGAAGAACAAGTGCCAAGACACAGGACTCACATTTTATCTACGACACAACTAAACAACATGGCTTTCTGTAAGATTAATCCTAACCCTGCACATAATGCTTCACCAGAAAATACTGTATTAGAATACACTGATTGCTACTAAAGAAACAATACAGCTATATAGTCTTTTGATTGTTTAAAATACAGGTATTAACTGCTTGTGTTCACAAACTTAAAAAATCACAAAATGATTTCTTCATACAGATTGTAACATTTTCATTGTCTATCTGCAAATTTTGTTCCCTTTGCATAAGGGAACGTCTGATATAGGGAATTAATAGATTTCAAAGCTGAAGATGTTTAGTTTCTTTTCTCAGAGACTGCATTATTCAAGGATAGCAGAAACAAACTTCTGTTAATGAAAAGACAGGAACCACATCAAGTTTTTAAGATGTGTATTCAAATTTTTGGTTGTATGTATACTGGCTTGTGTAGCTTTCTTGGGAGAAAAAGAAATCTTCAATAATTACTCTACCTGTTTATTTCTCATCCAGTAAATAGGTATTATCTACGTATCAGATAGCTCTTGATTGGGTTAGCTTTACAAACCTCTTCAGTTTTGTAAAAGGGATCATGTTTACATAGGTTTCTCCTGAGGGTGAGGAGAGAAGGTAAAAGCCACTGCAACCCTTCAAGCTGTACTAAATTTTGTGTGGTGCAGGTAACGCAACCGTCTCCAGTTACCATCAGAAGAAACAGACCAAAAGTTCAAAATGTCTTAAGAAAAAAAGCATACAGCTTTTGAAAACTTAGATTTTTTGTCACACTGTCCAAGGCAGGTTTATCACCCTTGATAACAGACCACAATGCCATGTGCAGACTGTCTCAATTTTTAATGTGATTTCACTATCTGGAGAAACTGGTCAGTCATAAGTAAAAATCATATGATCAAAAGCAGGGGGATGGCTTCCCTTAAATTTACTCAAGGTAAAGAAAAAAAAAAGCAAACAAAATCCAAACATCATATGCTTTCTCTCTCTAGTTACTTCAGCTAAATATTTCTCAAAGTCCATTCCAGTAGAATACTGAAATTTTTAAAGTTTTAAATTTATTTTTTAAGCTTTTCTCAAGTTATATTGTTCATCATAAATATTTTCTTTTCCACGCTCTGCTGCAAATTGTCACCTTTAATAAGAATTTCAGAATATTCTGGACTGGCACAGAAAAAAATGGGGTAGATTAAAACATTTTACACCTCAGTTGTTGAAATCTTCAAAAGCAAATCAGATTTCTTTACAAGCAATTACAAATTTTGAAATAAATTAAGAACACAAAACTTAAGCACAGCCAGTGCTCTGGAACACTGAAGCAACATCCCAGAGAATTTCAGGGGCATGCTGATGACCTGCAACTAAATGACAGCATTTCAGCATGATACTTGAGCTGTACAAAGTGACTAAAACTTATTTCAATCATTCCTAACTTTCAAAAAATCTTATCTCCAAGACAAAATAAATTTAGGAAAAAAAAAACCACAAAAATAATGTGTGATATTCAGTTATTCCTCCCAAGCAAATTTTGCAGGAAAAGCTTCCCCCTACTCCTCTATCTGACACTGGAGAGGATGCAAGTCTCTCTACTCATAAGGCAGCAATAAAAGCCAGAGGAAATTAGCTTCCTTTGTATTTTATTATATATATATATATATATATAATATACACACACGTATATGAAGTGTATTAAGAGTTACAACAGGTGAGTACACCTGTGCCTTGTAGCCATACAGTTCCACAATATGGAATTACTTTCTCCTTTAATCATCTAGTCTCATAGAGAGCCCTTTTATAAACTAAAACCAACCAACCCATACCCCCACTTTTTAGAAAGTTTTACCAAAAATTTACACTCCAAAAGAATGTGGAATTCAACTACAAAAACTCCCTACCGTTCCTCTTTGCATCCACACATCATCACATCTTTATTTATATCATCACATACTACTTCTGAAAAGCACCCAAGTAGCTCCACATAGAGCTTGCATGTCAGTGTGCATAAAGCAATTATGTAAAATGCAGCTGCTCTTACTGCACACTGCAAAGCATATCAGATATTTCTCCAACACATTAGTTACATATGATTGCAGTTAAATTACTTTCATAAACATCTGCCTTGCCCTGTTGTGTAACCAAGGCAGTGCTGCTGACTGAAAAGATGTTCACTATATTCTTAACTGTTGACCAGTCCACTAAAATACTCATTTTTAGTAGAATGTACATNCTCATTTTTAGTAGAATTTACATACATCTGCCAAGAGTTATATCTTTTTGAGGAGAATTTTGAATACAGAAAGCGTTATACAGGCTCTGCATAGCCAAAATCTTTAAAAGAACTAAAAATGCTACATTTTAACAGAAAAATTAATATGCGTCTTTGAGGCTGACTTAAATGACACTATGAAAAATTCACTTATTTCTTAACTATTATACATATGTCAAGAACATTTCATATACATGAAGCAAACTCAAAGAGACTGATCAATAACTCTAGCTACAAGAGATTAAAATCCAGCAACCATATAAACGGCAGGGAAAAAAAAAAAAAAAGAATTGTCCATATGGTAGAGAAAGTTTTCTGATAAAGGACTCTTGGCTCACTTTTAGTATGAAACGGTTATATAGTTCTTACATACGCTAACTCAAACATCATCCAAATATTATACACCTCTTGATGCAAATATATGCAAAAGAACATGACTCATTCAATTACATCTACTTCCTGACAGAATGAATGAATGAACTTCCTCTCCTCTATTAAATGGTATTAAGGGCTGGAAGGGGGTTGCGGGGTGGAGAATCTAATTAGGCAAACTGGACAGTACTTTGAATTTTAAATTCAGCAACAAAACAGACCACTGTCAGTAACATGAAGTTATTTAAATTAAAAATAGTTCAGCGTTCAACAACTGCTCTTCAACTCACCTGAGAGATGGCACAGCAAAATAATGCTGTTTTGATGGGAAAACACATGCTACTTAACCACAAGACCTGAGAACACATGTATCATGCTCTGAAGAGCTATCTCGCCAAGCAGACTTTAGGACCAACTAGTTCATAAGCGTATTTCAATATTTAACCACTTCTCTGATGTGTCCATAAAGCACAGCTGTTGCTTCCATAGACCGTGACATGATGTATAACTGATGGAAACAGACTTAGCTAAAGAAAACACATTTGTGCATTATTATTCCTAGATCACTTATGTATTATATGTGCATGCACATGTGCATGCTATGTATGGCATACATAGGTCATATTACACAAATAAACATCATATCATAACTCGTTTCATCCAAACCACAAACACAGCTTACTTTTCAATGTGAACCGTAATCAGAGGGGAATGAAGGGCAGCAGTTTGTGCCAACCCCAGGTTCACAATGGTCTCATGTAATCGATGCACTGTTTCGACTTCACCTCGCATGGCAGCAGCATTAAGAATGCGGAAAAAAGATGCAACTGTTCTGTCTGAGATAGGAACATCCTTCTCTTTCATCTCCGTTAGAATGTTAATAGCATCTACAATGAAACAACACAAAAGACCCTTAGGTAATTTCATGTAGGGAAAACAAACTGCTATTAAAACAGCATTTCAAACCCAGCAGGAATGTAAATTCTGGCGTATAATGCCGATTTCAAGTTAATTACTACTTGCATTTCTAAACGAGACTACAATTATAAATCCACAATAGCATGGTTTTATCATTTTGCTGCAACTTTGACTACAAATTATAGATAGGAACTGTGTGCCCACTCTGCACCACGTAACCCTGTATAGTCTGCCCTATAGCTGCAAGATTCTAGTAAATGGATGCTTTTATCATTCAATGCTAACATCTGCTAAATCACTCCATTGTTTCTTCAGCAGATGGCTTGTCACGAGGCCAGATAATAAAGATATGTTTACACTGTATATACAGCCAGACTAATGGTCTGATACCGATAGGGCCTGTTTGCTGTGTCGATACTAATTAGCCAAGGAGAACCAATGAAAGCTTTCTAACAGACTGCATGTTAAAACATTAGGTTCATTAAGCTTCATTAGTAAGACAGAAACAAACCTTTTGGTATATGGAATAAGTGCATTTTTGTAACGTTCTTAATTATTGCATAGACAGACTGTTTTGACCACTTTACATTTGGCTACATTTATGAGTTGTTTTATTTTCTGAGGGACATTTATGCTCTTAAAAGCAAGCTAATCTTTTCAAACTGCTTTAATGTAGAGGTGGTCATGATCTGATTTATTATGATTTCGAAAACATCAGCTTTAGTTTTCTAACAGTAAGCTTAATAGGAGGCCAAGAAAAATTTCTAAGAGAGACCTTACAAGAAAGAAGAATTACATTAGCTTTTTTATTTTATTGTACAACATTCTATGTAAAACCATAGTGGTTTTTTTTTGCCCAGGTTTGGAACACTCTTTTATGGTGTTACAAAATCACAGAACTCGATATTTGGAATCACCTTTTAAAGTTGATGACAGTCTAGCATTCTTTTAAAGATCAACCAAATGATGTAAATTACAGAATTATATTAGACTAAATTACTGAAATTAAAGAGCTAACAGGCTTAATGCAAACATCTAGAAATACAAAATAGGCAGTTTGCAGAACGCTCATTAAAGCCAAAATTTCTGGGCAGTTTGACAGATTGACTCTAAAATTCAGTAACACACATAAAAGAATACTAACAGAAAAATATATACTTTATAAAAAGTTAAATGATTTTTTGCAGTACTTGGCTCTTATGAGGAGGTTATGTTTATAGGTTTTACGTTCAGCCTTCAGACCTTCTTAAGCAAAAACAAAGCCATTAGTCTAGGCACATACGCAATTTGTGCCATAAGTCATGATCTTCAAACTCAATCCAAACAGCAATGCTAATAAAAACTAGCTGCAGAAATGCAAAAAGCACTGAGCTGTGCAAATGTAAATGACAAGCTTGCCAATCCATTAAAACTAATGGCCTGCACTGTCCAAGCATCTCTGGTTGAATTCACATGCAAATTTGTATGCAAAATGTTCAAGCACTTTTCAGGACATGATATACCATTAATATCAACTCACATTTTTATTCTTGAGGCAAGATACCTTTATTATATAGCAAAAACACACAATGAAAGCAAATGGATTACCTTCCAGTCTACCATGCTTTCCTAAGACTTCCAGCAGTGCTACGTACTTTCCAGTGTCAAGAGCAACAGGTGAATTCTTAGGGAAGCTAGAAATTAAAAGATTAAGAATTGTATCAACAGAAGTTCACATTTTTGTGGATTCAACTTTATGATCTATTTTTGAAACTACAAAAACAAAGCAACAACACTAAGAGCTAAAAGTTATAATAACTATTAAAAAAATCTTACAATCTTTTAAAAGGTGCACCATTAAAATGTGATTTAAAAACATTACCCACATACCTTCCCCCACTCCCAAACCTCAAAAGTCCTATTTTAAAGAGCAAAATGGTTTAATTATTCGGTAATTATTGCATAAAATGGGGTTTTTTCCCAGAAGCCTGGGAAGAAAACTCGGGACACATGGCTAGGGCAGGGCTGTATCCTTTTCACTAAAGAATGTGAAACTACTTGCCCATAGTAACAAGTTAAAAGCTACTCCCTGAATTTTATGCTATTTGTTCCTTTTCTTTTTTCCTGGATGTTTTAAAATTAATTTCCCAAAGAGTCACTTCTCAGCACTTCTCATGCCACATTTGAGGCAGATCAGTAAAACTGTGCTTCTGCAGTAAAACTCCACTGGAAGACTCAACATGACTTCATGCAAGCTCACAATGGAGATTACATTATACAGCCAAAACCACTCTGCAGAGTAGCAAATTTCTTGATACTCATAGCTCAATCATTTCACATAATTTCAAACACTAGCAAGGTATATAGCACCTTCCTGCTAACCTACTGTAAAACCAAAACTCTGTCAGCGCATATGAGAGATCAAACCAACACCATTATGTATCTGGTACTATACTCACTGTACCATCAGATCAAAGTGAAGCTTTCAAGGGGAAAAAGGGGCAAACAAAAATTCTCATCTCTGAGAATTTACTCCGAGCTAAGTCATGCACTGCGTGTTTTAGCTTGGAGCTAATTTTCACAGCCAAGATACAGCCCTCTGAAAATAAAAATTTAAAGTAGAATGCTTGCTGACAGTCTTAAAATAATGTCACCCAAACACTGCTGTTATAAAGAGAGTAAAAGGGGCAGCAAAATCCAAAAACATTTTAGGTGCTAACACACAAACCAGATACTTTTTCCCCTTAAATTAAGCCAAGTTTCAATTTGGATAATATGTATTTTTAAAATAAAAATCCTTTGTAGTAATTTTTTTTTTGGGGGGGGGTAATTACTGACCATAAAAAATAGCTGATTCTAATGTTCAATTACACAAAGCACATTTTTTGTTTCAAAAAAACCACACCCTTGACTGTTTTAAATGTACATACATTGGTGGGGAAAACTAATTAAAAATGGATGAGGGGGTTAATACTCAACCTACTTAATTCAACAAGGTCTGTGTATCAGCATAAATCTCTGTGACATGTTTCAGTGCCGGTGTACTTACACTTTTTCTTTCAGGTTCATTGCCTCTTCTACATTATCATGTCGACAGCACAAATTTATTAAGGCTGCATAGCCACCGACAACCATGTCCGGTTCGTATTTGGCTTTCACTTCAAGGGCTTTTTGCATATTCTAAAAAAGGAACAAAGCAAAGATGTGAACTAGAGGAAAAGTCAGTATGACATTATGATTCTTCTGTGTTCAGTGTGCAGTTACATGTTTGATTTAGTCCTTTTAGTAGCCTAAGATCACATTTGAAAATACACTGCTGTAATGCTTTAGCAAATTTTAAGGGTCGAAGTTATCGTGCAGAAATTACTGTTTTTCTAAAATACCTTTTTGATTAACTTGAGTGTAGATTTGTAAAGAAACATTCTCACTTTACATTTATATATCTAGCAAATTTTTATGTAAGATTTATTTTTTTATCCAGACAGACATCAGAAACAAGATTAACCCAAACTCCCAAACAGTTCTTATTTATTTGGAACTTGTAACAATTTTCACCTGGTACCCTGCCAAGCATACAACAAAACTACTTTCTGAAGAATAAGCAACTACTTAACGATCCCATAGAAAGATTATTTTTTTTTATACATTCCTATTCATACAGTTGACCCCTTTGAACTTACAATGGTGTTTGCTTCTAGTCTTATTTCATATGCAAAATCGTAGAGACAGACAGCTGAGAATCACTCTAAATTGTATTCTTAGCAACAGAGAATATTGTGCTATCATCTGCACGACTGCTAGTGTTCCTATATATACAGCTTTATAGGCAGGATCATACTGAACAAGAAACTGAATAAAAGTGTGGTGATACCCCACAAATTACAGACACACAGTAAATGAATGTAAACTACAGCTGGACGCCTGCCGAATGAAGGCAAGAGACCCTTTATCTCAGAAGAGCTTTCCTCCTGCAGGAAAATGGAATTTCAATCCCTGCATTAACAACCTAGTAATATTTGAATTGCAAATGACTAGCGCATGTATCAGTTGCTTGACAATCTAGATATAAGAGACCGGAGCCATGGCTTGAAAGGACATTTGGCATGTATGATAAACCTATCACAGCTGTTACTATCATTCACTTTGCAGATTATTGTAAACAAACTTCAGCAACCCCAAAACATGCCATTCAAGGTGTTGTTGAAATTAGTTAACCTTTTGATTTAATTGCTTTTTGCACTTATGTTTGATTTATAAGCATCAAACCACGAAACCTCAAGCACTGCACTTGTCTTTGCTTAACTATGTCTTTCCATAATACCGTCATTTATGTTCCTTTAAAAATATAGCTATGCGTTTCCAATTATCTCTGCATTGCTTAAGATACCTCTTCTTCACAAAGAGCGTGTATGAGTTGCTTCAAGACATCTGTAACAGGCTGGTTTTCAGCTTTTCGCTTTTCTAGTTTCTTCTCCAAAGCAGTCACATCAGATTCAGCACTCTAAATGGAGGTAACAGAAAGAATGTGAATTGCAGAAACACCTTTCCTTGAATAACTTGTCGGATCACTTTAATACAAGACAGACAAAATAATCATCTTCTTCCATATATAAGAATTTTTTTAAAAGCCATTTAAGGTGCTTTAACCTGTTTAAATAGTACATCCTAATTGAAGATTTGAGTCAGAATACAGTAAAAAAAAATAAAATTAAAGTAGCATATCTGCAAAGGTCAATGTTACTATTTCTTCTGTACTCAGTTCTTTGTGTTCAGGAAAGTACGGAACAGAAGCCTGTTTCTTTTTCCATCTCCGCTCTGCTCAAATCAGAGATGTAAAGACTTGACACTCCACCATTAGAAGCAGTATAGATTTATATGTTTCCTGCCACTCAAGTGGATCACTGTAATTTACAAGCATGAATTAAGCCTCACACCACCACTGTTAACTAACTAGAACTTTCAAAGAAAATATTTACCAGACAGGGAAACTGAGGCACAAAGCCCCAGTCAACTCCCAGGTCAAGTAGTAGGTCTATGTGAAAATATCTGGGTAGCCTTTACTCCTACTCTGGAAAGTAACCTCTGAACCTCAAATGGTAGATTTAAATAGCGTTAATATACTTCCACAATCTGAAAACTAGCGATTACACTTTACATAAAACCCATGTCCAAACATCACCATCATTACTATTACAGTAAAAACAAGCACAGCTATCTGTGAATTTACTTACTTCTGGAATGTTGTCTGGAGACACGTATCTTTTATGACACAGTGGCCTTACATCCTAAAATGTAGTAAGACAAAGGTATCACTAATCACACACAAAATATTCAATCTCTAAGCAAGCATAACATGCTAAAAATGTTCAAGTTAGTTAATTGCAGTGTTAAAAAAAAACCCTGTATCTGCATCATTATTACATTGATTTGAAAAAGCACACATTAAATGTATGCCTCAAAACTTTTATATATAAAACCAGCTTCAACTGCGAAAATTTAAAAGGCTTACATATAATCACCACATAAAGGTATTTATTTTACTAAGGAGAGTAAATTCACAGAGTACAGATACTCCATTTATTTTTAGATTCAAGTAATTGCTATAGAACCACAGACCTTCGTTAATTCAGGAACCTGAGAGGAGTCCAGCAGTCTGCAAATGCCGGTGTAGTAGGTTGTAGGGATAACTATATTCTGTACCAAGAGGTGGGGAAAAAATTATATGAGTTTTGAAACACAACCAAAGTGAAATTTGTCTAACAGAAATTATCTCAGGCGTAATTCAAGTCTCCAGCTCTTGCATGTCATTGAGAAGTGGTCTGGTTGTACTTAAAAGCAGCAATTTCAAATCTAATAGATACATGTCAAGCAGGACAGGCATTATGTAGCAAAAAATGAAATGGTACCATCTTCTTCAGCTGATGGAAGTATTGTCTCAAACGCTCCTCCTTGGCCTGTACCTCTGAGTCACTCATGCTGTCAATCAAGTGATAAAGAAAATAGCCAACAGCTTCTGTGGAAAAAAACAAGAGAAAGCATTCCACTAAAATTACCGAGACTGTCATGTTATCAAGATTAATTTATAAGAAATCATTTTGGTGTGAGATGTCACCCTGATGAGAGGCTCTGAAATGGCAACAATGATCACTGAGGCATAGAGATTATGTGGTTTGGGAGCACATATCTAACTGGTGAGTGAAAGGAATATTAATTATTTTCAGACCTAGTGACAGCTTTTCAGTACAGAATCTTACTTCAATCTATTTTTTCCACTACTGTGTGACAGAAGTGGTACTGCCCAAGGCCTTCCCCCCCTTTCCTGCCCACTACCCCAAATAGTTGCCACAAATATTTTGTCATTGCTCAAAAGAAAAAACAGATTTCTAACACTTTGCATATTTATTCTGTACATTTTACCTATTACATCCCATTACGAGGCTACATTAAGTATTGTGATATTATCATAAAAACATTCCAAAATGTTAAACATTAGATCAATTAGTACAAAAGACATTGCATGAAAATTAAGATGAACAGACTTTTAGCAAATAGCTCTAAGTTTCTTATCTATGCAAGTGTAAAAATATATGTGGTCCTGTAGGTGAGAATAGGAAGAGCATCAATTGTTATCTTCTCAAAGGTTAGCCTTCCCCATGTCTCCCTGCCCCTCTGGCCCCAACAGGAAATAAAAAACAACCTCTGTTTTTAATAAAAGATTAACCCAAAACAGTATACTCGTTTCAAAGCAGAAGATTTGTGATGGTAAAGTCCATTTTGCTTCACAAAATCAAAACAGCTACTAAAAGGCAGAACTAGGTTAAAAATATGCTTTTTAAAATTATTTTTAAAGTGTTTAAGCACTGATACTGTGTTCATTCTAAATCTCTGGTTTTGGTCAATAAATTTAGAAAAATAAATTGTTATCGGCAAGATTTATAATTCTAAGAAAAAAAAAACATCTCATGGTTTTCACAAAATATGCTCTGATTATTCGAATCAGGATTTTACCCAACATGTTTTCAAATTTCACTTTCAAAAAGAAGCAATCAGTGTTTACTGTTGTAATCCCTCAAACCCATCATTACACAGAAGAACGGATTTGTGGATAAGTTACAATCATAGAAATTGAAACTCTACCAGTTGGTCCTGGAGGCGTCAGGCAATAACGTTCATCCTTGCACAACAGCTCTGTTATCTGGTAAGACAGAATAATCGTACATTGCAGCCAAAAGAAGCAAGCAAGGACAAATAGTATCTGAAATTGAATTCTCGAAATAATAAAGCATTTCTCTGTTAAAGTATTACTCTTTACCACATCATAGTAATTCCCTAAGAAATACAAGGAAGTTCTTTTTTTTTGTAAATAATAGGTTTTCTAAAAAAATATATTGCAAACAAAAATGCTTTTTGAGGTATGGCAGCAGACAGACACTCTAGTATTCTGTTTATGTATCATTCTACAGAAGAGTTACATATTGTAAGGTGCTGCTTAAAGCCAATATTAACCAGTGTCACTCCTGGAGATGCTACAATTACCTTCCAATTTACAGAAAGGCTGAAATTGGCTCACAAATTCTATAAATAAATTACTTTATTAGTATTTTGAATGAAGCAAATAGAGAAAAGAGAGGAACATGATTTATCATGCTCTGTTAGATTTAAGGTAACTAGTACAGCTGTTGTAAATAAGTGTAATTTTGAATGCCTCCATAAAAATTAATTGCATTTGACTAAATTTAGCACATGTTCCGTCAGACACACAAACTGAAGGAATATGTAAATTTTATTTCATCAGAGAAAAAAAGCCCCATTTACCCCAGAGCCCCCACATCTTACCTACAAATATCTCCACCTAAAGTACATCACTTTAAAAACTGATTTGAATATTTGAACGGAAATTGCATCATCTTGGTTAAAATCTGAGATTTTCAGTATTTAAAGAATTTGCTTTATCTGCCATGATTCTAGAAAGCAATTTCAGAGTAGTTAGAGGGAGATGCACCCTCCCTGTCACAGTGCTGTGTTTTAAGTAATGATGAAATAAAAGAAAGCCTCAGCTTCCACTGTTAATGAAAAGGAATAAACAAAGACAGAAAATATCACAGGTGCAATGGAATACCGTATCTATCACTTCTCACTCTACCAACACCACAAACACCGTGGACAGTTAAACTAGCGCTTTCTTCTGCCCTTTAGCCTTGTCCTCCTATGACAAATCAACATGCAGAACCACCTATAGCTACAAGAAAATCCAAAAAAGTCATGATCACAGTTTGCATTCTGAGTCAAATCTCAAAGAATACCAAAAGGGCAGTTTACAGAAAAAAAAAAAAGTGTGATATTATTTATAATGTTAGGTGTGTATTAATTTCCCAAGTTAGCACTTCTTATTTTAGAAGATAGATTTTATTAATTTTTAAAATATTATTAAATTATTTAAAATAAATGTTGAGGTTTTTTCAATTCCGTAGGAAAACATCATCATTCCTCTGACCATCTTTAAATATGAGTACCATAATGGGAGTAATAACCATTTTTTCTCTCCCTGCTCTTCCTTTTTTTTTTTTTNCAGAGGACAAAAACATCCTCTCACTATAATCTTCACACAACAGAAAATGGTAGTAAAATACCTGCACCTGATTCATACAAATCATTAATCGTTCCAAATTACAATTTCTATTTCATGCTGTAATTTCTTTGCAAAGCTGAAAACGTACTGCAACCTATGTACAAGTTTATTAGTCAGGAAATACAGTATCAAAGATGAAGGAAAAAAAAAAGATAAAAGCACAGTACATCCCTTCCCAAATTCTGTAACCTCATCCCAGGGGCAGTACCTCTCAAGGTCTCCTCTATTCTAACTAATCCCCAAAATTTCTTGACCAAGTTAGGTTGCAGTGTCTTTCAAATGCAATACATAGCAGGGAGGGCACGACAACCAGTCATTGCCCCTTGAACTCATCCAGGTGCTTTCTGGTTATCTGTCTTTGCCTTCGTTGGTTTTGGTTATATGATAGAAACTTTAAATGCTAATTAGCAGTAGTGTGGGGACAGGAAGAAAGTTTAGAGAAGGCAGGAAAAGGGAATTGAACAGTCAGATTGCACAACATGACCAGCTCTAGTCCAGTGGCTACAACTATATACTACCTTCAGCTGTTAATAACAATGATCTAGAAACTGGAGTATCAAAAGCTACTCTGTGTGGTAACACCACATTTGATTTTTCACAATTACATTTAATTATTCTGAAAAATTCCATTTCATACAGTTGTACAATCTGCCACTGAAAATTCTCAAATTAATATCTGGTCTAAAAATATCAGGTTCAGAATTGAGACTTACAGTAATGCATCACAAACATGCGATACCTAAAGAACTTCATTTTATTTACAGCATTATCACTACTTACCTTGCACCAAAGATGTACATCATCTGAGCTGAAGAGGGCAGCAAAGGATAACAAATTGAAAGCAACAAAATTATTTTACTCTTTTATCTTCAAAAAAACACCACAAATCATTAACACTCAGGTCCGTCTTAAATTATTTAACTGAAATTAAAAGATATTAATTGCCACATTTTTAAACCAACTTTCTACAGAATCAGGAGTGTATTTTTACTACATTGCATATGGCCAGTTTTCTGCTAAATAACTTATAATAATGCAGCACACAAATCAGATACCTAAGGCAAAAAATCATCTTTTAGCTTTATTTTTATTTCAATTTTTAACAGGTCCTAACAGCATTTTTTCATATTTAATCCTATTGATAATTTAAAAAAAATAAGCTTCATTCAAACAAGGCACACTTTACATAGGAAACACTAATATGTGGAATTTGCTAAAGCAAAAAATCTAGATTCCTACGTATAAAAACTAGATTTTTAGTAGAGAAAGATAACTACAGGCAGCTATAAATGCATTTATACCATGCAAAATACAAACTAATGTCTTGCTTAAGGTATGTTTATTATAGCAAGATAAATAGTCAATATTTAGAAAAAATACAACCAAATAAACAAACCTCCCCATACAATAACTCCAATTTCTCTCCTAGAAAAGAACAGAACTTGACAGAGCCCAGTTCTGTGCACATCGACTGGTTACAACCAAAGATTAAATGTTAGCCAAGTCACTGAAGTATAAAATACGTAACACATTCCTACAATTTGTAAAACATCAAATTTCTCACTAGAAGCTCTAAGTTTTTGACAACTATAAAGCAGCACTAACCTAGGTAAGGCTAAAAGAATGAGAACTCATGACCTTGTTTTATCTTCCTATAATGCCCATGAACTGAAAATAAGGTGTCAGTCTGAAGAGCTGCATGGTAACTTGAAAGCATTCATAGAAGTTTAGGACTTTATTTAGGAGGCTCGTCCTAGATAGAAAACATTTATTCTTTTTGTGCTACTGCAACTTGTATTTGAAAATGAGTCAAACGTGGGTCCACAGAGATTGGGGGGGGGGAGTGTAAATGCTATCTGTAAGGTTAGTTAAGCTTTGCTGGGTGAACTCCCTCCACCACTGACAGCATGACAATGAACTGCAGATATCAAATGCATCAATTTCCTAAAGTACTTGACTTTGAAATAGTAATGGTACACCAGGCAGACAGAATGGGAATACTTTGAAGCAGTTTCTAGAGAAAAGCGTCTTCAACAGGAATCCAGAATCTAGTCTACCCACAGACATCGTCCCTGGTGGCCACACCCTGTGCTTTTCTACATGTCCTGGTTACAGGTGGGATAGAGGCAATTTTCTTCCTAGCAGCTGGTGTAGTGCAATATTGATACCATGCTGATGTGGTATCACACAAGAAGCCAAAAAGCTGGGAGGGGCCACAGCCAGGACAGTTGCCCCAGATTTGGCAACAGGACAGTCCATACCAAATGGCATTATCCTCAGAATGTAACCGGGGGTTGTCTGGGAGGCAGCAGAGCTCAGGAACTAGCTGAGCATCAGCTTTGGGTGGTGACAAATTGTGCTGTGCACTAATGGTTTTGTGTATTCTTTTATTATCTTCCTTTCCTGTCCTATTAAACTGTCCATCTCAACCCAGGAAGTTTACCTTTTTAATTCTCATCCCCATCCCACTAGCGGGGGGTGGGGGTGAGAGGAGCAAATGGCTGTGTCATCGTTTTTAGCTGGGTTAAACCATGACAGTACACCAGTCCTAAACTCTATTTATTTGAATGAGACTAACTTTACATAAATTTGCTGCAGTCTTTATAAAAGATAAAAGATACATATATATGTATATTTTTTTTTTAATGCTAGCATATGCTCAAGCTTTATTTTCAGGCTGTTCTAGCTGTTCAATTAAAAATAGAAACATGAATTGGCACACTTTCAGAAACAATTTGGGCATAGCCAACTTCACACATATCTTGTGAAGCCAGGTAGCAAAAAGGCAAACCAGAAATTATTAATTATTTTTTTTTAAAGAAGCCTTGTATCATACAAGTTGAAGGAAAGGGGGGGGAACAGTGAGCTGAACTAAAAAAAAGTGCCACTAAATATTTAACTAAAAAAAAAAAACTTTAAAAAAAACCCAAACAAACCCAACCTTAAATTTCCCCCAGAAATCTCAGGTTTTAGCCCAAATGTCTGGTAACTATTGAAATCACAGCAGTAGTAACTTTTCCATTACTGAGGAGAGAACCTGTTTCACTTGCGGAGACTATAATTCTTCAGCAGCTAGATTTTATAAGTTATTAACATTTTAAAGATACTTTAAATCACATTCCAAATAGCTGCACAGCAGTAGGGGTGCATGGTAAATGTTGGTAAGGCTTCCTTTCTAGCCCAATTCCATTTAATATTTATCTGTATATACGAGAGAAAAGTTTTCAAAAATCTGTTACTTTAATTAATACCTCTGAAGTGGACAATTCTGGAGCTGATTACTAAAAAGCATAGTAAAGTATATCTCTACAGGATCTAAAACATTATTTCAGAGTCCCAAAACGTTAGGGGTTGTAATGGACCTCAAAAGATCATCTAGTTCAATGCAGGATCACCTATCTCAGGTCACACAGGAGCATGTCCACGTGGGTTTTGAGTATCTCCAGACAAGGAGACTCCTCAACCTCTCTGGGCAGCCTGTTCCAGTGCTCTGTCACCCTCATAGTGAAACAGCTGACATTTACCTGATCCTGAGTTTCAAGGCATAAGTGAGAGCCTAGTTAACAAACCCAACTCAAACACTGGTTTCCTTTTTCTCCTTTTCCCATGGTGGAGCAGGATCAGCCAGACAGAACTTGCAATTTACTAGGAAATTATTTTAGTCATGTTCACCTGGTACATTTTACCAATATTCAAACTAAACATAGTTATCTTCTAAAATTTTGTATTGGCCATTAGATATAACTTAGTCAACAAAAATAAACCTCCAGACTCCAGTCCCAAGTAACATTAACTGACTTCTGGTTCCCAGTGGTGTAGGTGTGCTTCAAAAAGCCCCCTCACTCACAGTCCTACACTGAGGCAAACCGTGAACGGTTGAAACGCTGGCTAATTCACATATACTTACATCAGACTCATAAAACTCTGCAAGCTGGCAAGGAACCTTCCTTACAAACTAGGAAACGGCTGTGAATAAAAAGCCAAGGCAACATAGCACAGCACTATGTGCCAAACGTGGGCACCTGGGAGTTGTATTAATCCAGGGGGCACAGAAAGCTATCATATGTCCTAGAATATGCCTGGCTTCTACAGGTTTTTTGTCTTTACTAAGCACACACTGACTTCACTAGTTAATAATAGAAAAGTAAATGAATATTCACTTCGAATATTTACTATTTTGAAAAGTTCACATACTGTCAAATAATACAGCACAAACAATAGCGCAGTTCTTGTTGATCCACTATATATATATAGCTTCAAAGGGGTGCTCATATGTAGCAGAGGCAAAGAAACCAGGGAGAGCAGAGAGGAACAAAGACATTCTCCACATCCGCTACAGCTGGAACCTTGCTTTGAAATTTTCAGGCATGGATTGGGGCAAAAGACTGTGCACACTTTTACTTTGCAAGGCAAAAAATAAAGAGACAGTACCTTGCTACAGGGGGTAAAAGAAAAAAAAAAGCTGTTCATATAGCAAACTTACCTTTTAAAACCAAAAATGAGACTGCTTCTAATCTGACGAATATCAATAGGAGGTGTATTTGCTGAAGACACTGTAAATGAAAGAAAGGTTTCTAAATAGTTGTTGTAAAAATACACCTGAACTACAATAAGTCATGTAAAAAGGATGTCTTTAGAAGAACTATTTATTTAGTTTAATAAATCCTGAAAAACTTTTGTAAATCTAAAGTTCAAATATCAGAGTATTTGAAACAGTCCCAGGTTTACCAGCTCTAACTCTGCTCCATTTCAAAAGGGATAAAATACTTGAAAAGAGATTTTTCCTTCTTCATACATTATTAGTGATAGCAGTAAGCATCTGATCTGTTTAAAAAAAAAGTACAACACTGAAAAAAGTGTGTTCCAAAAAGAAAAACAAACCCCAAACAATCCTAATCAAGAAAGGCTGATATATCAGCAGTGGAGGGGAAAAAAATATCCAAAGACAAACGGTTTGCTAATTGCTTCAGATTGAAAATCTGCCTTAAAACAGACTTCACAGTTTTGCCTTTTTTTTCCCAATTATTAAAAAAAAAAGCACCAAAACACAACTATCCTTCAGTATTTGTCTCAGGCAATATATACCCTGAGTAGCAAGAAAGAAAAACTAGTTCCACCTAAAGTGCTGTCTACTGAATTAAGTTAAACAAAAGGGCAACTGAAGAGGAAGATACACAGTCCTAACTATTTCGCTGATATTTACAATATTGGCTCAAACACAAGGGAAACTAAAATTATTTAGAATTGGATGTCCCCAAGAGGTCATTTACAGTTATGCCCTATGACCTCATCTTTACATCATTTCTTGGCTAAATATTCCAACTCAGTCTTCCTTGTTCCTCTAGAATTGTTGTGTCTCATTCCAACACCACAGTCTGGCAAAGAAAAAAAATACAATAACAGGTGCATTTAAGTCCTATATGAAGTTATTATCACCTGACTTCATCACAAAAGAATTAACCCCTGCAAAAACCTGAATGCACTGCACCCTTTCAGCAAGGGCTGCAATATGGTACGTGGTAGAAGAAAACTGAAATAAAAAACACGAGTTCTTTAGGAACCTGGGAAATAAAATGCAGGAACAACATGTTAAAAATCACTCCTTAGTCAAACTCTAGACATTTTGGAAATTAAAAGTCCTAAGTGTTGGAACATTTATTTCAGTTTAAAAAAATCAGATAAAGTTGGTTTCAAGAAACCCTCAAAAAAAAAAAATCTTCCAGTGGTATATTAAACTTTTTGCTCATAAAAAGACGAGTAAAAAAGCATCTTAGCATGCTCAGCTGCTGCTGACAGTCGGTAACCTGGTTTCCTTAGCAACAAACAAGTCTGAGAAAATCAAGAGGCTGACAATGAAGTGGAATGGAACAGCATGATAAAGGGAAAAAGCGGCTCTCATGTATGCTGCCTTATGTGCCCAGATTCCTCAGCTGATGCTTCGTAGTTTTCATCTTGTCAGTAGCAGAAATCTATACGTTATAAGGTATGAGAAGCTGAATCAATACACCTAGATAGCAAATACCATTAATAACCTTTGCATCCCCCGACAACACTCCTGAGACAATCTTGAACTATTTTCCATACTGCATCTATTTTTCCCTCTTTGTAATACTGCAAAAGAAGCCAAGTAAAAAGCAAACGAATGAGAAAAAAATCAACTGTTTAATATCTGTGCCTTATCATTACATAGGTGCTAATTAGATTTACTTAGCATTCATTTCAGCTCGGTAAACTATTTACAGAAGTACCTTCCTTTAAAGCTCAAGTTCAAAAGAAATTTTGTGTGTCTCCATGAATTATTAACCCATAGTCTTTGTAAAAGGAAATACCACTACAAGATTTAAATTCAACACAAAGACTAAACAATACACCGTGAGACTAATTTCATGACAGCAAGACAGGATGTAGCCTATTCTGTGTGCCTGTATCATACTTTTTATATGATAAAATATACCATACACCAAGCGCACACACATTTGTACCTTATAACATATTAAAGTCTATTTCAGTTAACCATAATAAATGTGCAGGGGTGGCTTTACTTTTTCACATAGGCAAAAAAACCCCAAAACACTCCACCTATTTAACTGTCCAGAAGAAATTTTGTTGCTCCCAACAAACAAGTATTTAAAAAAAAAAATAAAATAAATCAAAGTTACTTTGAGTACTGCATTTTTTTGGTTAATATTTTTTGCTGCAGTACACAACAAATAAAGACAGAATGAAACAGGAATCTTTATGATTCACTAATTGATAAATCTCAAATACAAAAATTAAATCACTGATTTAGGCATTTAGACTCCATATTTCTACATCTTTCTGTATCAGATTTCTTATTTTCTCAGTATACTAGGCAAAAAAACCCCTGCATTTAAATTCTTTTTTTTTCAAGAGAAATTCCTACTTAACCAAGCAGATCATCCCACCCCATACATTCAGTCAATGATGTATATTAACTTTTTCAAGCACAGAGCATCATAACAGTCTTTGAAGAAAACTCTTAAAAAGCGATTAATTCATGCTGTTACAACTTCATCACCTAATTAACCCATCAAATTTATACACATAACTAACACATCAGCAGAGCACCCTCAGGTTAACGTCACTGCCAATCAGTTCATGAAAGTTGGTTCTTTCTTTAATCATTCTGTAGTACTTCAGAGCCACATTATTAGACCAGCATCCTGCTGCAACTGGTGCTGCAAACAAAAACAAACCCTGCACCAAAGACTTCAGTCACTGTGCCAGGCAAATTGTTTCCTTAAGCCCTCTAAATACGAGAGGATCATAATCCTATCAGAATCACAGCAAAGCTGTAGTTTGTAAGTATCTTAAATTTAAGTCTTTTGGCTAGGTTCAATACTAAAAATAGTCTGACACCTCACCATAGAGGACCTCAAGTGATAAAAGCTCGGCTAAAGTTTCCCATATATATTTAAACATCCTATACACATGTACAAATCTTGGCCTACAACCTATCAACACTACCACCAGGTACACAGAAATAGTCCCCATGAAAAATACTTACGCAGAGAAAAAACATTGTTCAGTCTTCCATGTGCTGCTTCATATCTTACTTCTGCTACAGAGAGTCCAATACTTTCAAACAGGCAGTCATTTTCCTAGAGATAGAGCAATCAGCCATTGGAAACACACACAAGGAAGACTTTCTGATACTTTGCCTTTTTCAAAGGCTTCCTTACCAAAGGACATCGCTATTTGTGTATAGACAGCTGTTAAGAACTACAGAAGTCTATGTAGCCTAACAGGTAAGTTGCTATTGATAAAAAATGATCCAGCTTTTCTACTTAAATTGACTGCAAAAGAAAAATTTATCCAAGGCAGAAAGAGTGTGACAGGTGAACTTCTAACAGTCTAATTCAGAGTTCTTCAGCAAAGTAAAAAAAGAATTGACCAGAAACAATTTTAACACTTCTAGTGCCTGGTTACAAAAAAAAAAAAAAAAAAAAAAGGACATTATTCATTTATTTAGTTGTCCACTTCAGGAAGCAGAAAGATAATAAGCCTTGAGAAAATATTTTTGTTAGCAAGAGGAAGACATCCTAAGCAAACTATCAGTGTTTGAAAAGTAATCTGAAAGTTCTCAAGAGGCTTCCTCACACCAAGCTCATGTTAAGAGTGCTACTGGGGTCTACAGTCTTTACAGGGAACACAGAAAAACAAGCCAGGCAACAGTCATTTTTATGAACTCTAGATGTAAACTCACCTTCAGCTGGGCACGGGCAGCTTCACTATCAGCAAAATTTTTAAATACATAGTCTGTATATGTTTCCGCATCAAGTTCCACCCCCAACTCATGCATCAGTTTGAGGACCTCAAAGACACCTATCAAGGCAAAATCAATAAAGCTCAGTATTTCAGAAAAAGAAAAGTCAGGACTCAACTTCTAAAAATAAACGTTCCTTTTCAAAAAAGGGACTTGTCTCCTCAATTTCACTCCTTGAAATTGCCATAGAAGTCCTGCATCTTTTATTTTTAGGTATTAATAAAACTCTCAGCTGTGAAACTTAATATATTTGCTAAACTCCCTGTTCTGTGCTGTTCAGCCAAAACCCCAAAACTGTTGGCTAATTTGGATCACAGTGGCAGATCATCATGTTTGCAAGGCATTTTTCAGAGCTATGTCTATGATATGTCCACAATGTCCATGACTGTGCACCAGAAAACCCCCACAGAAGCCAAAACTGAAGTTTGCCATATGTAATCAAATTCAAGATACCAATGCATTCTTCAATAGATAATACATTGTTAGCCTCGTTACCAGTATCCAACACTGACCAGCACGAAAAGCTTTCAAGATTTGTTTCTAGGTTTGTTTAAAACAAGTAACATTTTTGCAAGCAAATGGGTTGATTGCTCTAACAAGGCACCTGGTTATAACTTTTAGGCTGGATTGTGACTTTTATAGGGTTCAGATCAATTCACACAACTGTCTACACTCCTACTGCAGACACGCACCTGAAGACAACTACCACCAATCTTAACAGCTCAGCAATTATAGCCTAGAGTTTTAGAACATACATCATGTTTTTTATTCATTCTCACTCTTCTGATTTGCAGAAACTTCTTACAGTAACTACAGCTAGCAAACTCTGAACCCCCATCAAAACAAATACAGGTATTACCATTTTTTGCCAGTCTAAAAATGATTTGTCAGTTGCTGCAGGACACCAGTACCAAACAGCATATGTTTTTTTCAACTTGCATTTCATACTTATTACTTTAAAAATGTAAAGTTTCCCAAAGTCCCTGTCTTTGCCCTGGAGTGCCACCTATGGAAAAGTGACACTTCCATGAATATTTTATGCAGTGCACTATGGTGCAAATAATCAAATGTGAATTCCCTTTGAGCACTTGAAAATACATGCAGGCAAGTCACACTAGATTAAAGTCGCATCATCTGTTCGAGTTTGCCTTAAACAAAACTCTGATTTTGGTCCAGAATCCACAAAAATATGAATAAAGAATTAACTGAAGTAAGTATTTCTTGACACCTTCCAAATTTTGACAGCGAGTTTCCATTTCATGTTTTCAACTTCCCAGGAAACACACTAAGACCTCTTGAGCTGAAACCTTTTAAAAAATAACTGTACCACTAGAAAGTGGTTTGAAGACCAAGAACCAGACACTAAAGTGTGTTAAACTCTGGAGATTTGAGATCAGATCTGTATATAACAGAGAGCAGAAGATAGGCTTGTGAAACATCCCTACTCCCAACAGACATTGGTCACAAAACTGTTACATGACCTGGCACGGTTCCCGAGTACGAAGGGGCAGTATGAAGTTAAAACACCACTACAACTGTAAGAAAGCAGATGAAGGAGGAATACCAGTAACAATACTGCACATAGCCAAATTGTTTGCAAACTTAAAAAAATGCTGCTATACATTTCTTCCTATGATGGCTGCTGTACAATTTTGGGGGGTGGGGAGGGGGTGGGACAGGGGTACAGAATCCTACAATTCTGCATACAATTTCTACCTTGCTGAGAGCACAGCTACTTTATTATCATATAAATATCTTCCACAAAAGCAATGAAACATTCACACTTCAATCAAAATACTATAAAATTGACAGATTTATGCATGAAATAGCATGTGAGCATTATGTGTGTGGACTTAAAAAAATTCTTTTCTCGTATTGGAAAATACACTAACCTCTTCTCTTCCCAAACCAAAGAGCAGATTAAAAAAAAGGAGACAAAAGTGCAGTCACATTTACTCACAACACTGGTCTCCCTAACTTTTCTAAGAACATAACCTCAATACATGTATATTTATTTACATGTACAATTGTGCAAATATATTATGCATGTTCTAAAACATACACAAACCAAAAAAGTAAATAAGGATGAAATAATTATTTCATTTATTAACATCCTGCTCACTCCCCAATGGATTGCCTTACACATCCCACTTAGGAGACCACTGACCCAGAGGAGCGGGTATGGCTAAAACCCACAGTAAAATCTTTCAGCCATCTCCCTGCTTGATCAATGTGGGTTTTTTTGAGACCCTGGCTGAGATATGCAAGGACTGCAGGAGCTGAGTATCTAAAAGTCAGTTGAGTGGAAAGAGGACTGAAATATGGAACAAAATGCAGCCGTTCTCCTTTTGGTCAATACTGGAAACAGCACTGTAACATCCCAATAGAACAGATTCCAGCCTCAAATTAGTCTATCCAAGAACAAATACAGAAAAGATTAATTACATGATGGTCATAATATTTCTGTGGTAAAGCAGAGGAACTTGCTGCTTTTCAAAAAGTGAAAAATGTGCCTTGCATTTCAGTCCACCTTCCATTTCCCAAGTTTTTCTCAGCAAGTCCTGCCTTCTTCCCTTCAGAACAAGGGGGATTTCTAAGGCAGTTATATGCAGTTCTACATGTGCAAGGCCAGTAAAACTGGGCTTTAAACAGTTTTCTAAGGAAACAGAAAAAATAAAAACTCCAGTTCAAAAAGCAAAGTCACATTCAAGAAAACATCTAACATAGTTTTGCTTTACATTTCATTTCAGATGCACTCAAACTTCTCTGACAGAAAAAGTCTACAAAACAGTATTTCAAGCAGTTTGTAAAACCACCACACTTATTCCTCGCTGGAACTCTGGACTATTATTTCCCAAGGGAAAAATTGAATTGCCATTCACTAACCAGGCTTTGTGTAGATGATAACAATTTGTTAAATAACAAGAGTGAAATATGCTACTGACTTTGAAAAAATGTCTTTTAAAAATACCATGACTATACAAAGATGCAAGGGAGGTATAAAATTTCACTAACAACTGCAAGTCAAACATTTCTCTGTATTTATATTAGGGACCTCTGGTTTAACACATAATCTGAGATGAATCTGAGTGCCAGTAACAGAGACACTGCATATTGATATTTTAAATCCTGAAAGCAGTTTCCATTCCTAAAAGCCTACCAACATGTACTTAGATAAATTCTATGGAAATAAGTAATTATCAACTTATATAACAGATGTATATAAAGCATGAATGCCACATCTGCCATGACTTGCCTGCATAACATGACTGAAAGGAGCCCTTTGCTATTTCAGAGTGGTTGTTTGCTACAGTGCATTTAAAAATGGCCTTGCTTAGTTTCTTTGCTCTTGGCCACCACTTCACTGCTACTTTTCTTTCAAACCTGAGTGCATGATACTGAAATTGGGGATTTCCTTTGATATCCTGTTTTAGCTTTTGCTATAATAGACATCAGACAAATATATAATTACATGTTGAATACTGTTACGCAATTGTTTGGGTCACATTATACAGATACAGACATTTGTACCCTGCAGGTCTAGATAGGCTGTTGCTTATATTCTTTGTTCTTTCATGATCATTTAGTTCACCATCTACATCCTATCAGATTTTTAAATAGATTTTCCTCAAAGCTGTTTTCCATTTTCAGCCTTACCTTTACCCAAGATGCAAAATGACACACATTAGGCTTGGCATTACTACTTTGAAGAGAAAGAAACCGTTACCTCAATTTTGGTACGAGATGTGATACAGTATCTATACTTTTGTTCACGAAGCTCTATGGTATTGCTGCTATAAAGCACCATTCTGCTCATTTACTATTTGCTGTCACCTCTAGGATCTCACTACAGCACTATATTTTGCTTTATTACTTCTATGAAACAATTTCAAGGCAGGTGGATTTTTCTCCCCTATTTCCTTTCCTTCAGGTGCATTGGTTGTATTTTTAGATAGTGGATCTCAATTCTTTATTTTAAATTTCAAAAGATGGGTGTGAACTCACACACAGAGAAGAGCACAACAACTTGCTTTGCTGCAGCAAGAATAATTCCACTGATTCCTCACTGCAGAAGATATTGCTTAGATATCTTATGCATCTTAAGAACTGCAAAATCACTGACTTTTCTAGGTATGCACAAAGTAGTAATGTTTACACTTGGCAATCCAAACTCTGAGACCAAGTACCAGGTTACAAAAATGTGTTTCCAAATCCACAGCATAATCACACAGCCATTCAGAAGTTTGTGTCTGACAGAAAGACTCTTTCAGAAAGAAGACTAGAAATAGAGTACAGAAAGCCAAAACTGAGGATTCAAGCAAGAACTCCCTATCAAAACATAGTATCTACAGTAGGAGTCCAAATTAAAGCAACCTCTGATATTGCCAAATCAAAAGAGGTATAAAAACTTGGGTTGTTGGAAAAACATCCACTTGGAGACATATGACACTGCTTTACTTATTTCTGGCAACAGTGGACTTCAAGTAAGTCACAAAGTACCCAACTAAAACAATGTAGCCAGAATTTTAAAATATCACAGAACTTTCAATCATCTGAAAACCTGGGAGAAGCTAAACTTGGGAAGTAGTCTAGCAGAAACAGAGCCTAAGGAGTTAATAAAAACTGAATATTGTTTTCACAAAGGCTTTTTGAAAAAGACTTAAGACATTTTTATAGCCAGAAACAATTAGGGAATACTTGTTTCAGCATTTCTTCCAAACTGGAATGTGACTGTATATTTAAGATAAAATTGCGATATGAAGAGTCTGCTAAAAGCACTTTTTTTTTGTTTGTGCATTTTGTTTGTCACCCAGTGTCACACTAACAACTCTGCATCTCATTCTAAAGCACATTATACTGTGAGATAAGATGAAAAAGACAGTTTTTTGTTTCCCCAAGGGGGAAGTACTTCTGTTAAAAGCATCTTTTTACAATACCATTCTTTCTGAATTACCAATAACGCAAACCAAAGAATTAGATACTATACTCTAAAATTTAATATTTCTTCAATTCTTATTCATATCCCGTAGACATCCCCATGTGTAACAGGGGAAAGTATGCTAAATGCTTAAACCTACTTAAGAATCCCAAAGATTGAGCATTTCTGCCCCTCAATCAGTATGCTGTCAGGTCAGGCTCACACATTCAGCAATGTAAGTTCTCCTGCAGTTTTTATTATTGTAACAAAACTCACATTTGGCTTATCAGGTTCATAATAAAAAGTTGGCTTGAAAAAAGGAGTGAGTTTGCAGTCCAAGATAGCTATTGTAATATAATCTTACTTTTAAACACTTGTCTCAGATTTCAGTTTCTTCAAGAATAAACTCTGTAAAAGGTAATGAGCAGCAAAAAGAGCCCGTGTAAGGCAGAAATCACATGAGGAGTAAAAAAGATAATTAAAAACTCTCACACATCTTTCGATGCAAAGGTAGGCTTTGCATGTGTAGAACTATCGTGATTAAATAAGAAAGAAGGGTTTAAAAAAAGCCTCTTGGAAGGAAAAACTGCTTGCAACAAAGACAGACGTGCATGAATGTCCTCAGTAACATTTGGGAAATGTGCTGAATCTCATGGCAATGTTTTAACACAGATCTGTGCAGTAGGTTTGCAATAAAGCCAGACGAGCATGTATCAGGGAACTAACCTTTAAGATTCTTCTCTTTCTGGAACCCAACAAGCAGTGGCCAGGAGTAGTGAGGTCTGAGTGGCAAGCCTTCTTCCTTCATCATCTTCATCACCTCAATGGCTAAGGCTGAAACCATTCATAGGATAATTAAACAGTGACTGAGTACTTAAAATAAGCATATGTTACAATAACCAAATAAGCAGAGTACCTGTTTTGTTGGTCTCCAAAGCACAACGCAAAATAAACGGTAATGGTGCCGAGTGCATTTTTGCTTCTTTTAACTCACTACAGAATTGCTTCAGCTTGTCCATAGGCTGCAAAAAAATTTCAAGATTTAGTGTATTTTTTAATTTTTCAAATTGCTAAGGATGTCAGATTCTTCTAATGCTTAGAAAAATGATATTACACAGGCCAAACACTATTCTTTTCTGAATGTTTATTTACAATGCAAATTGAAATGAAATATTAAAATCCTTCTTTTAGTCATTAAGAGCTGTGCAAAAAAAAAAATCTAGTTTTCCATCTTTACAGCTACATTAAGCTTAATACACTGTTACTAACTTATGAAGGGAAAAAAGTATTACTATTCTGCATACCATATCTCTATTTACACAATGTTGCAAGAAGAAGCTACCCTGGTCCATATTGTCACGTGATAAATTACTAAGAGACTTCAAAATGTGGAAACTTATATCTTCAAAGCCATGAGTTACCAAGGTCAAACACAGGTTCATTGCATCTAGCAATTGAAAAATAGAGAAAAAAAAAGTTAAAAAGTGCGTATAACTATTTTTACATTAAACTACTAAAATCAGCAAAAGCTAGGAAAGGACATGTTTTAGAAGTATCATTAGTATACTTTCAAATGTCGCCAACCAAATATCAGACTACTGTTTGGAGTGTATTTGTAAATATCTATCAATTAAATTCACTTCCCCATTAAAGAAAAAGCTACAGAAGCATCACCACTGCAGTGAGACAAGATACCAAAGAAGAACATCACATTTCTAGGCATGTCATAAAAGAAATATGGATTAAGTATAATTAACAGTTACCAATCAAATTACACATATTGATATCCAAAAAGAGCTTAAACTGTAAAGAGAAACATATTCTGCGTGTAGTCTCCTTTTACGATATTCACAAAGTGCTGTCACAACAGGAATTACAATAGTGTTGTTTGAAGAAAGGGCTTCATGCTTACTGCTTTCCCATGAAATCTTAATGCATCTCAGAATTGATGTTTAATTTTCGCATGTAAATTATTAACATTTTATACAATTTAAATCAATTTTATCTAAAAGAATACAAATCAATCTACAAACTAATAGCAAAAATATTTTTCCTAATTATTCAAGAAAAGTACAAAACTACCTGGTTTTGGTACTGTTACTGTTGAAAAGAACAAAACCAACAACCAAAAAAATTTAAACCAAAAGAAAACCCTGAGTAGGAAAACACTGTTGTAGCAACCAAGGTCATACCTGGAAGTAATTCCCTTTCAAATCTTATGCGTTGTTTAATATCTTCAATGTACTGAGGATACCCAGCCTTGGCAAGGCTAAAGATCACTTGCAACAAAACCCTATCCATAAGGTACCCTTCAGTCTTCTCAATCTCTTCTAGAGTCTGTAAAGCAGAAGAAATTTAACTTTAATAAATTCCAAAGTGATTCAAAATAGAATATGTAACAATAAAAAAAACACCAGTAATTTAAAAAAAAAGCATCATTTCTTCCTTTTTTAAAGCCATGGGTTTAACTACATGGAATGTTGTATAGAGACTCCCAAAGATCTTTAGAGAGGGTCTCAAAAACCTTTAGGTTGTAAAAGGAGAAAAGGGACAGATAAAAGGGATGTAATAGTTTCTAATATCTAAAAATATATGAAAACACCAGAGTATTGTGAGATTACTTTCAAAAGAAATTACTTAGAAAAAGGGAGAATGATTCATCAATGTTTGTTTGGTGCTTGGAAGAAGGCTGGTTGATAAAGATTTGTTTAATTGACAAGTCACAGAACAATATTACATTTCCTCCATCCTCTTCCTTGATTTGGTCCTCTCCATCTGATGCTACTTTTTAAACTCAAGCCAAATGTTCTTTTCCCCTTCTTTTCTGAATACTACTTTGATTTAAAAGGAAGGGAAAAAAAAAAAAAAACAAAACAAAAACCAAGAGAAAATACTTGGGGGAAAAAAAATCAGCTACACAAAGGGCTGTAAGGCAAAACAACCTTATCCACACTTCATGAATACATAAGTTGCTGTTATGAAGTGTCAAAAAAATTCAATTTTACTGGAAAGACTCTCTTTGAGTTCTATTGAATCCACAGTGGCTCAATGCCATAATCAAGATTTACTTTTTTTTTTTTTTTTTTTTTT